>JABTTQ020002121.1:0-50000 GCA_016081115.2 Rehmannia glutinosa
TTCTGCACTTTTAATCGCTTATATCTGTTGATAAATTTGCTATCCATTTGATAATTTATAAGTACTAAATCAAGCTCTAAAATCTTGCTTAATTAAACTTAAGGGTGTTAAGTCTTCCGCTGAAAAATAAAACCACGAGTTGAGTTAAATTATAGCCAACAACTGAGTTACTCCATCAACAGCTCAAAGTGAGTCATTTGAGAGATTAACTCTCTTGAGTGACTAATCGATTTGTCCATCAAGGACACGGTGTGTAGAATCAACTCTGTAGATTTAAAAGGACTAAATCGAAAATTTGGTAAGGTTTATTCAACCCCCCTTCTAAACCTTACACTTACACCCCTTGGGACCTAGAAATGGAAATTGAGTAAATCAAGGAACTGTTCCAATGGCCCGAGTTTATAGAAGAAGAAGAGGAAGCTGTTAAACTTCCTTGGCCTAACCACTGTGATCCAAAGATGGATGAAGACAAGCTGCACGAGATATCCTGCAGATCTTCAAGGACAAGGAGAAGGAAAAAGACAGAGAGGAAGGCGAGGCACGTGAAGGAAGGCGGCATCGCCCTATCTCGGCACCATAGAACACACACATCCTCTCCTTGATGTCTTATCGACGGTGATGAGGATCCGGACTCTGCTTCGCCACGAGAAGAGTTGCAAATGCAAAGCAAGCATTGCACGAATCCAGAATCCTTCACGAGCAAAGATTGATGGAGGGACCAGGAGAGTCCTCGAACACGGTGAAATTGATCCAATGGGAGTGGTTGACAAATCGCCACTGTTGTTGTTCTGCCACCACTTCCCCACTCACTCGGAAGAAAGCAATAAGGAATTGGCGATAAACCGGGATAGTAGGGACCCCGGTCGAGCCAACCCCTATTGAAGGTGTTTTACCCACCCGCCCCAACGGTGAACACTCAATAGAAACAGCCGGTAGTTTGGAGACGAGTGACCCCATTCCAAGTTACTCGGTGGTGCGCCCGGTGAAACTCCCTCCACTGCGGCAAAGTCGGAGAATCTTTGCGAGATGACTCAACAACGAATCCAGGAGGCGAAGTGGAGGAAGTACAAACACTAAACGAACAGCAAGTTGTCATCAACGAAGCTCGAGATAGTTGAGGCTGTTTTTTGAGGTGCCAAGCGCTCTGAAGGCTAATGACGCCGCGATGCGATCGAGGCACTGAGGAAGGAACAGCCGGGAGTTAACACTGCAGGCGGTGAAAGTGCAATCCATGGGGTTGAGACTCAATGGATGCCACCACGAAAGACCCTAAGACAGTGACACTTTGTCGAAAGGGAGGTCAAGCCTCGCTGCAATCGAGCTGCGGGGAGGTAATGAAGGCCCACGGGAGGTTGAGACTTCCGGGGTAAAAAAAGCCAAGCGAGAGAACATCCCTCCCGCTATCATCGACCCATATGAAAAGGAGATAAGCGCGCTTCATGATTCCCAGGATAATCTGATGTAACCTTTTCGGGGATCGGCGCGAAGAAAGGCCGAGTCATTCCCGTGACAGCTCAAAAGACTCAACTGCGGATGTTCCAAGCACGAGCAAGTCGATCCCAAGACTACTCATCAAACCTTTAATTTTGATAATGAGCCACCAATGGAAATCTCATCATCATCCGATGACGCTTTTGATAAGGCCGAGGACCAGTCCACTCAATTGGAGAAACCATTTGAGACCAACGAAGCTGTTGAGACAGCTGAGGCTCGGCAAGTCGGGTCCACTTCACAAAAGACCCCAGTGAGACAGAGTCCACTGCGCGAGCTCCCAAGCTGCAGCGGAGTTCGACTCCAAAAGGAACTTCACGCGCACCTCTCATCATTGAACAAATACCGGTTGGCGTGATGATTCCTTTATAGAATCTTTTCCTTTCTCCTGGAGGTACCCGACCTCACGAAGAATCGAAGAGAACGAACGCAAGACGCGCTTCCACAGACCAGCTCTGTTATTCCATCGGTACCATTGTTCGGTGATTATGACCGATTTGCATGGCCATCACCGTAACGGAAGAATCAATCAAGTCCGAAGTGTTCAAGGCATTATTTCTTTGAGATTGAAGCGGATGGAGAGGCATCGAGGCCTCTATGGACATGCGGATGGACAATAGAGATGCCAATCTTACTAGCGACTTAAAAGGCATAACTTGATCGGGATCAGGAATGGTGGCAACAAAGAAGCAAACAATGCGTGTGGAACAAGTTAGATACTTCAGGACATTGTTCAACAAGTTGCTAGTATGGAGAGCCGAGAATCGATGCAAAAACGAAGTTGAGAGAACACATTGAGCACATGCATGAAGCTCACCTTTGCCGAGATAAAGCTGCTGCGTGAGCAAAATAAGAGTGATCTACAGCGTTTGGAAGAAAACATGAATAGAAAATTCAGCTTCTCATGGCCGAGATGAAGCTAATTTCAGCAGAGTCCAACGCTACTCGATCCGAATTTCGTGTCGCATACTCCGCACAGACTCGAGCAGAACTCGACTATCGTGAGGCTCGACTTCACGCTTGCAAGTATGTTTCAGGCGTTCCTCTCTCCTTTGATGATGCCAAAAGGGGGAAAAGGAATACCTTAAAGCAAGAAGAGATCGAAGCGAAAAAGAGGATCTTTGCGAAAGGAAAAAACGGTGAGGAAGCGGACTGAAACAAAAGAAAGGAAAATCTGTTGAGGGGGAAGGATCGAAAGATGTGACCTTGATGATTGCAAACCCCCAACAAGGTCTTGTCACGGTGACATTATCGTGACAAACTCCCTGTGACTCGCCACTCCAACACACTGCTATATCTATGGTTGAAAAGAGAAAGACAATTGAAGCGGGGATGGAGGAAGTGGAAGGAAGAATGGATGTCCGGTTATGAACATCTTGAAACAACATGGAGGCATTCGAGTGAAAGAGACACTTATGCCATCTCGGATGTCGGGACGAGCCACGATCAGTTGATGAATTTAAAACGCTCGCATCCCGAAGGATACTTTGCAAATATGTCTATGGCTCAAGCTTGGGACTTATCTTGGGAAAAGGGTCTCACGTTATGTGAAGAAGGCGGGCGGCGCAGACTCTGGCGATCGCTCTCTTTAGTCACTCCGCTAGTCACTCAGTTGGAAAGAAAGAAGACCCCGATACAATACACGCCCAGGTAGAGA
This sequence comes from Rehmannia glutinosa, assembly GCA_016081115.2. Classification (NCBI taxonomy): domain Eukaryota; kingdom Viridiplantae; phylum Streptophyta; class Magnoliopsida; order Lamiales; family Orobanchaceae; genus Rehmannia; species Rehmannia glutinosa. The sequence continues at coordinate 3,149 of JABTTQ020002121.1, forward strand.
AAAGAAGCGTGGTGGAGGAAGAGGTTTGAGACCTAGGCCTCCGCCCAAAAACATTGAATCGTAGATCCAGGCAAGAAAGGAGGATCTCTTTGGGTTGGTCTTGACCAAATAGCAAATTTGCAAGTGGCTAAAAGTAATGTTGAGTATGCGAAAAAGAATAGAAGAAGAAAACAAGAGACAAACTCAATGCTATGGGAGGAAAGACAAGAGAGATTAAGAAGAGATGAAGCTGCCAGGAAGGCATATGAAAAAAGAAAAGAAAGCGGTGAGCGATGAGAAAAAAGAAGAAGAAGCGAGAAGATCTTGAACAAGATGAAAAGAAGGAGCAATGAAGGAGATGAAGTGTTGTTGTCCACCCCTTCATGTATTTTATGATGTAAATACATACTATGTAAGTTTTTACGCAATAAAGCTATAAATTCTTTATTTTACGTGTAGACAAATGTTTGCTCGATACACCTTGTAATGTGATTGTGTAAATGAACAAGAATGTTATGATCAATAAAAAAATTGATTCTACGCATACATTCTATGTGAATACACTATCTCAGTATGTATCTTTGCTATTTGCATTTTTGAATGGTTTAAGTTTTGGCATCATCAAAAGGGGGAAATTGTTAGGAAATTTATTGTTTAGATTTTGATGAATGCCATGTAAAACTTAGAATAGGAAGTTGGCACCCCATTCTTGTTGTAAAATGCATTGTAATAAATAATTTGGTCAAATTTGAGTTAAGTCGCCTATGCCCAAACACACAAGAGGACAATCGGAGACTAGAAGGAAGACTCATTGCGAGATAGTGAGTATGGCAAAGAAGAGTAGACGGGAACTCTCTTTTGAAGAAGCGGTGAGATGCGGTGAGTGGAGTATCGGTCAAGTCAACTCAAGAAAAGCCAAGTCTCAAGTTGAAGTGTGAAGAGTCATCCAATGATTGGAAGCTAACTCTAAGTCACCTGGGGGAAAGCAAAGAAATGCAAATCAAGTCGAGATAATCGAAAAGATCCGTTGTACGAGAAATCAAGAGAATTACTTAAACAAGTAATATCTCCATACCACCTTTCTCGAGTGCTCAGTCGAGAAACGTGCAAGAGGAATGAACCAATGGGAAGCACTACACCGTGTCGAACTCGAAAAGGTGAAAAAACAATTCATACGAGGAAATGGCAATTCCAAGGACTGCAACAAGACAAGCCAACGACTGCAAGTGACTTTCAAAAATAAGCATATCTCTTCAACGGGCAAATTTTTGAAAGATCACTATAAAAGGCTGAGAAATGATTTTGAGAAGGGAGAAGGACCAGAACCAAAAACGTTCAAGCAATTATTAGAACTGGAAACCTGAAATATTCTCAATCCTCAAGCCTACACTACGAAGAACATCAATCCAACACTCACCTGTGAAGGAAAGATAACTTCAATCGAGTTGAAGAGGAAAAATCTTTGAAAAATCAAGGGGTTTACATTCCACGAAGGATTGTAGGAAGGTTCAAGGTCGAACCAAGTCTTAAGCTTTTGGAGGGCTTCGTGATCAAATCCAAAGAGCTTGAGCAAGTGGGTTGTAGTAGCAAAGCGCTGCCTGTGAAGAAGCCGAGTCGCACGACGAGAAGCCCGGTGAGTGATCAAGGCGTCTCAGGAGGCATCGAGTCCCAAAGGATCAAGTCGGTGTGTGATCAAGACAGTATCGGGTTTACCACTTTGTATATCGATCAATACCTAGTGGATTCCTCGGGAGTTGGAGAAGAGAGGAGTAGAAGAATTACCCCATCTTATAAAAATTTCATTGTGTTATTTACATTTCAAAGACTTTAATTCCTCGCATCTTAATTGTTTAAATCTCTTTGATAAATTTGCTATCCACTTGATAATTTCTAAGTACTAAACCAAGCATTAAATCCTTGTTTAACCAAACTTAAGGGTGTTAAGTCTTCCAATGAAAACAAACCACAGTTGAGTTAATTTAGACCCAACGGTGAGTTATTCCATCAACGGCTCGAGTTGAGTCCGTTGAGAGACTAACTCTCTTGATTAACTAAATTGGCTGTCCACCAGGTCACGGTGTGTAGTATCAACTCGAATATTTAAAAGGACTAAATCGAAAATTTGGTAAGGTTTATTCAACCCCCTCTTCTAAACCTTACACTTACACCCCTTAGGACCTACAGAGTGTACCTACGAATGCGAATGAAGTTCGTAGTTTTCTAGGTTTGCAGGCTATTATCGGAGATTTATTGAAGGATTCTCAAAGATAGTCGCACGTATGACTTGACTAACAAGAAAAGGGGAGAAGTTCAATGGAATGAGAATTGCGAAGAAAGATTTGGGAATTGAAGTGAAGGCTAACTTTACATCGTGATTGACAATTCTTGACCCCACTAAAGATTTTGTCATTTATAGTAATGCATCAAAACAAGGTTTGGATGCGTGCTAATATAATATGGTAAAGTGGTTGCTTACGCCTCAAGACAACTAAAGCCTCATGAGTTAAACTATCCTACTCATGATCTACAGTTAGCTATTGTAGTGCATGCATTAAAGATCCGGCGCCATTATTTATATGGAGGGAGATGTGAAATCTTCACCGACTATAAAAGTTTGAAATACATGTTTACTCGAAAGAGCTAAACATGAGGCAAAGACGGTGGTTGGAATTGGTGAATGACTATGATTGCACTATCGGCTATCATCTAGGTAAAGATAATGTTGTAGCCGATGTATTAAGTCGAAAAAAAAAAAGGAGAAATGTCAAGCTTGATATCCGAACAAGAGCATCTTGTGAGAGAATTCGCGAGGATGAGAATTGAAGTAGTGGTGCCACTTTGAAAATCATGGAGATAGTACTAACATACTTGGTGGTGCAACCTACTCCGAGAGAAAATATAAAATAAGTTCCACCTCGAGATAAATTTTTGAGCAAAATGAAAGAAAAAAACTCGTGAAGGGAGTGTAAAAGGATTTGTTATAACAGGATGATGGTACTTTCACTTATGAAGGGAGATTATCTGTTCTAAAGAAAAGAAGGGTTTAGAAAACATATTCTCGAAGAAGCTTCTCATTGACGTCGTCTGACACGGCTCACCTTGGATGCACAAAAATGTATCGAGATTTAAGAGAAGTATTTTGGTGGCGAAGTATGAAAAGAGATATTGGAACTTTTGTGGAAAAATATTTGACTTGTCAGCAAGTTAAAGCCGAAACCAAAGACCATCTGGTTTGCTATAACCACTTGACATCCCAGAATGGAAATGGATTTTGTAGTAGGGCTTCCACCATCAGTCAATATGAAACAAGATTGTATGGGTTATAGTAGATCAGTTAACAAAGTCAGCTCATTTTTTACCCGCAAAGATAACGTTCAGTATAGAGCGATATGCACAAATTTATATTGAGGAGATAGTGAGACTGCGTAGAGTTCCCGTGTCAATAATTTGAGATAGAGATACGGCGTTTTTACTTCTAAGTTTTGGAAAAATCTACAAAGTGCTTTGAGAACAAAGCTAAACTTTAGTAGGCTTATCACGCAAAGCAGGATGGACCGATCTGAAAGGACTATACAAATATTGGAAGATATGTTGAGAGCATGTGTGCTCGACTTAGGAAGTAACTGGGAAACATTATTACCCTTGGTATAATACGCTTATAACAACAGTTACCAAGCGACTATTAGGATGGCTCCATACGAGGCGCTGTACGAACGAAAGTGTAGATCACCATTATATTGGAGCAAAGTTGGTGCAAAAAAAAATTTGGGGCCTGAATTAATTCAGCAAACTCTTGAGAAGATAGCTATGATACAAGATCAAATCAAGATGACTCAAGATAGGCAAAAGTCGTATACTGATAGACGGACAAAACATATACAGTTTGATGAAGGAGAAAAAGTATTTTTGAAAGTAGCTCCTATCAAAGGTGTTGTTCGATTTGGCGAAAAGGGAAAGTTGAAACCAAGATATATCGGACCATTTGAAATCCTTACACGAGTTGGAGATTTAGCTTATCAACTAGCATTACCAAGTCTCATCAAGTGTGCACAATGTTTTTCACGTCTCTATGCTAAGAAATCGTTCACGATCCAAGTCACATTGTGAATTATAAGGATCTAACAATCAACAATGACTTAACTTTCGAGGAAGCACCAGAAGCTGTTTTGGAACGCAAGATTCACCATTTGAGAAATAAAGATGTTGCTCTGATCAAAGTACAGTGGAGACGTCATGGCAGAAATGAAGCTACTTGGGAGCGTGAAGAGGAGATTCATGTCAAGTACTCAAGTTTTTCAATTCCATGTAAGATAACGAATTTCGAGGACGAAATTATATTTAAGGAGAGTAGAATGTGATAACCATTAATTTAAATTAAAGGTTAATTAGGAGTTATTTTAGGGGACAAGTTAGGGGTTAGTTTAGGAGTTTATTTTAGGGGCTAATTTAGAGCCAATTTAGGGGTTAGTATTAATTAGTATATATATATATATATTCATAACTCATACACAAATTTCACACCATATTATTAAGAACTATAAGGTAATAATAGTTTTATATTTTTATTCAAATTTCATATATATATATATATATATATATTCCCAATTCATAATCCTTCTTTCAAATTTTTTTACAAATTCTTTTAATAATTAGTTCGATTTATTAAAATCACATATTAATTATAATTTTATTTAATGTAGAAAACAAAGAGATCAAGGACTAGGACTTTTATTATTCATTTTTTACAACGAATATCTGTAATTGTTAAGGTAGGGATTTCTATATTATTTGTCATTATTTAATGTTTCATGATTGTATTTCATTGATTGCAATATATGTAAAGAGAAAATAAATTCATATAAGCTAAGGGCCATAAAAAGTGTCCAGGGATCAAAAGTATCTTGAGGGTGAACCCGCAATGCTATATCACGAATGGTCAGTCGATCGAGAGGAAAAAGAAAAAAATAATGAATTTATTGTTGTAATTATGTGAATATTTTTCATGTTATATTAAATATTGACAGATACATCCCTGGTGAGCGAGATGAAGCTCACCCCTATTATAATCATGACTTTCAGGTTGAGGAATCCGACTGAAGATATGATGTTGTGGATGGTGGAATAAATCATGTTATAATTATATTTTAAATAATTATGATCAAACTAAATTTTAGATTTATGACTTTAATTTTTTTTCCCTTTTATGCTTGGGATAATTGTTGGATATTTTATTTTGGAGAAGTATTATTATTATTATATTTTTTTTTCTTAATAACTAAAAAATTCTAAATCAGTTTTTTTTATAACTGCAACTATCATAATTACAGACAATAACATCTTGTTTAAATTGGGTCTCATTTTCTTAACTGGTAATTGATTGACATTCTAAAATATATTTGACATCCTTTCCGCAATAAAAGCAAGGCCCCTGTTTTATTAGATTCTGAAAGAATTATAGCACGCATAAAAACCAAAAGTTTTGCGAGTATAGATGTGATTGGAGATATATGTGGTCACATTTACAATCACTCGGCGGAGTTTAGAAAATAGAAACAAGACACAAGATGTATTTATCTACAAGCCAACTAGCTTGTAGATGTGTGCCATCTGACAAAACTTTCCACTAGTAAAAACGTTTGATTTCGTATACAAATAATACTAAAATCAACTAGTAGAAAATCAATGAAAAACTCCTATCAAGAGTAGATCTGATCTTTGTAATACAAGTCATCCAACAATAGACATGTGTGGACTATGTTTATCACAATACTAAAAGCTATGGATGAAAAAGCTAACAAACACAACTGCAGGACTGAATGTTATATCTGATGTAGTCACATTCGAGATCGCATCCAGTACAACGAGGTTCCTTGTGCTTGAATGACTTTTAACTCTCTCAAGACTCTTGTATCTCTGGGTATTTCTTGTGTATTGAATGAGCACGTCTATCTCTCTTTTATAGGCATCCAAGACCATCAAAGAGTCCTAATAAACATGCAAAGAAGATATATACAAATATATGACTAGTATATCACTTATGTTAGGAAACAAGATAAATATCAAAGAGTCCTAATATATCTATACCATATCAATATAAAATCTTTCCTAATCTAAATATATTCTAATCATACCATAAGTCTAGAAAGGCAAAACATCAAAACACAATCTTTTATTTTGGAAATTACTTAGGCGCAAAAATACGCCCTAACAATTCCCATTTTAGTTGCATGTAAAGATAGAAAAGTAACTATATTTCATTCTTTGAATTAGGTGCAATATAAACCATTATTCAGGTTTGCCAAGACTTTCCAGACATAATCACGATAAAAGCCAAACTAAGAAAATGGATCATAAAATTATTAAGATCACTTTAATTTATAAATTCGTGTTTTCTTAATAATATTTTAGAGTACTTTAATTTCATGAAATTGATTAAATTCTGATTATTTTAAAGAAAATTAATATATTCATACATTTGTTTTCATAATAAATCTAAATATTATATATTATTACAATATAATATTTTGTATTCAAAATATTAACCACGAAATGACTTTTTTCTTATTTCACATAATTTTATTAAATTATGATTAATCAATAAATAATTGAAAAATTACTAATAATATTTCACATCTTTAATTGTATTATATATTATATAATTTTATGTTTATGATGAACAATAAATTAAAAGTATAAATGTATTAGCTAATAGAAATATCCTATTATATATTAATTTAACAGGGGACTATATTAAAATTAAACAATTAGTAACTAAATGTAAAATATAATAGAGTTAACATTAAGCATTAATTAATCAAGTTACTATGGTAAATAAGCGAGAAAATTAAATTTCTTTCTTCGTCTTTACAAAAAAAGATTTCTTTTTTATATATATTTATATAGGATAAATATAGGAGTAAAGTGTGATACGTTCACTAAAAAAACCCTTTTGTAGCCAATCATCTATTAAAGTACAACTTTATTCATATTAAATGCTTTTAAAATGATTTTTTTAATTAAACTAATAGGTAAGGATAAAATGGTCATTGTTTTGAGTATGTGAGTATATAATATTTTAAAAGCATAAGAGGGTAAATTGATACTAATTAAAAGTAAAAAAGGTAAAGTGATAGAATTGAGAGTACAATTGGGTAAAGTGATACTCAAAAGAGTATAAATAATAGAAAGAAAAATACCGATTGGAGTGGGAGAATCAAAATAGAATCAAAAGAGAAATTCTCAAATTTTCCTCGATTGATCTAATTTTTAAAACCATTTAGAAACTAAAGTATGATTGATTACCTAGCTCTCGACCTTGACTATCTAGAAGAGAGTGAAGTGATTTCCTTTTCCACAATAGAGTTAAACAAACCAAGGAAAGGAAACATATATTTGATTAATCGCCTACCTACTTTTATTCAATGTATGAGATATGTTTTCCACCTATATGCACTCGACAATCACTCTTAATTTGTTTGGAAAACAAATATGGAGGATTATCCAAAAGCACGAGTCATTTGGTTGCGAAAATGCTAAAAACACGATATCTCAAATATGTTGACATTATGCAAGCTCGGATGGGAAACAAAACGTCCTACATCAGGTAGGAACATACTTGAAGGAGTTTATTTTGGCGCTTGGGAAATGGCGAATATCTAAATTTTTCTAGACCGTTAGATCCCAACTTTGCAAAATGTTGTGCCTAGTCAACTGATCTAGATCACGATTGGAGAAAGTTTACGGTGATGAGAAATGGAGCATGGAAGGCTAATCTGATTCTATCTACGGTACCTAGATACATTGCTGATCGTAAAAAGTTGCTATTGGTTTGTACAACCCCCCAAACTCCTCCTTATCATCTTATGGACTTTCAAAATAGTGGAAATTTCTTTGGTCCCTCAATATCCCCCCGAAAATCCGAATTTTTTGGTGGAACAATTTCATTGCAACGGGAAGCAATTTAGCCGCCCACCATGTTCCAGTTGAGACGCATTGCAAATTATGTGGGTTTTGGGTGGATTTGACGACACATGCCCTCTTCATTTGCTTGGTGATCGACATGATTGCCATTTGCAAAGTGTCCGAATCCGCGCAATACATAAGACTTTTAAGGTGTTTGCCTTTGGATGCAACAAAAATTGAGGAATGGGTAGTTTGAGTTTTTTGCAGTGTCTATTTGGGTGGGATTGAAGGAAAGACAAAGGGTTACTCACGAGAATAATAAATTCATCGAAAACAGAATTTCGGATGATGCACAAAACTTCTTATAGAATTTCCAGACCGCTTAAAAACCTAGTTTGGTCTAAGGAAGGAGTAGAAGAATCGTCTTTAAATAGAACCCTCCCTAGTGGGTTCCTTGAAATTGGATGTGGATGCCCACTTTAATGAAGGAAAAAAAGTATATTTGGGGTCGAAAGATTGTTCGTGATCACTTGGTCCAGGCAGTGCTGGTTTTTGGTAGGAATGTTTCGCTTTCAAGCTCAGTGATCGAACTTGAGCTCACAGTTGATCAAGGAATCTTGCCGTTCAAGCAGTAATGACAAGTGGGGAAACAAAGACATACATCGAGTTAAAGGTTTCATATATTAACCTGTTGCTCCTTTCTTTCCCAAACTGTTTTCTGGAGCATGTTGTGCGCGAATCAAATGTTTGGGCTCAAAAGATTGCTTTTTTTGCTCTTCTTCTTTTTCCCCTTTAGTTTGGGATGTTGAGAAGTTTCTTATTTGACTCAAAGAGCTTGTAATTGAGGATGTACTTAGTTTTCATAATAATATTACAAGTTTCTTTGACGTAAAAAAATCGCTCTTTATCCCGAATCACCAAATTAATCAATTTGGTAGACCAACTATTTTATTCCTTTTCAAAGCTCGACTACCTTTGAAACTTTGCTTACCGTTCCTTAATCCTTATGTTTCATTTGAGCATAAATAGTTATTTAAATAAGAAAAATATTTTCTCCCTAAATCTTAAAACCAAAAAATAACGAATTTTTTTGCCTTTAAAAAATGTCTTATATTTCAATTTATATAATTTCTTCCCTAAAACTCAAATAATCTTATTTTGATTTACTATAAGTAATAACAAACCACTTCTTTTATGTCTTCAAAACAGAACCAACCCCCGCCGCCATGGTTTTCCCCCCCTGGCTTCCACTTTTCCATCAAAATTATTGAATTCGATTTTTCCGATTTTAATTACTGGAACCGTCCTCACAATTCAAACTAAAGCCTACTCACAGAGACGCGGATAATGGCGGCCGCGAATAATCAGCTGAATGTGGAAGAGTGGCCGTCGTGGGGTTCTCGAAGCGTCGAATGCTTCGAAAAACTCGAGCAGATTGGGGAAGGAACCTATGGGTGAGGATTTTTTTTTTTGGTGCATTCAGTATAAAAAAAGTTGGTGAAATCTCACTAATTTGCTGGTGTTTAATTTTTATGTAATTTATTTAAAAATGGATTTAAGTTTTGGATAATTTCACGTAATTGTGTGAGGGCATTCAAGTTATCATAGAGAGGCTGTTTTTGAATTTGTGCAAAGAAGATTTTTTGGTTAATGCAGCTCTTAGAATATTGTTATTCCTCTTTTTCTTTGTTTAATTAATTTTACTTTTTTCCCTGCCTGCTCTGAGCACTGGTGGCTAATTTCATATTTAATTGGTAATATATCATTATTTATTGTTTCAATGGAGTAACACTATTGCTTATGTTGTTTTTGAAATCCACGCGATACTTTATTATTATTTTTTTCTGGTTTTTGTTTAAGTGCTTTCATGATTTTATTTGAATTTTTGCTTATTTGTTTCCATGAAATCATTATTGTCTGTTTTAAATATTTATCTTATATTTTGTTCTAATGCTGTTATAGTAGTTAGAGAGGGAACAATCTCGATGGTTTGTTTTGTGTTGCTATAAATCACTGGATGACTGCAAACTTTTACTGAGGAAGGTTACATCTTGAGCTCATTAATATGATGGTGTTGATGATGGATTTACCTGAATTGGTACTTATGGAGAGCTGAACTGACATCTCTGAACGAGTGGAATCCAATTCAACTAGATCTTTTACCTTCATTTTATATTGTGAAAAGAAGTCGTGAAAGCTCAAATCTTGTGATAAATGAGCCTTGCAGTTCAATTTTATTTATCACATGCCATGCATGAATTGATAGATCGAGGAATGTGTTGCAAAACATTTTTGATTAATACCAAGTCTAGTTCTCGAAGCAATGTTGCACCTTTTGGATGTAAAGATCTTGTCATTTGAACTGCCTGGTGGATTATACGTGGTTTTCCTTTTCCAAAGCAAAAGAAAGTAGTCCTAAGATTGGGTTTGAGTGTTCGCTAAGTTGACCAGCCGTTTCGTCATTTTTAAAATTGGAAGCGTCGCTCGCAATTTTGTAATCGTAAGACAATGCACGTGCTCGCATAAGCAGACAGAGCAAAATATTTTTTAAAATAACAAAATTCTAGTTATTAGTTTTTGTCTGAATCCATAAACTAAGTGGGCACATTTGAATTTGGCAAGTATTTATGGTATATCATATTCTGGGGGTGGACGGAAATGCCTTATCCATCAGCATTGTGAAGCTCCACACGTTGCGTTGTCAATATTATAAAATATCAGAGTCCAAAGTGAAGGAGCTTATAAGCACATTGGAAACCTTTAAACTGTATGATTTTCTACTTCTTGTGTGGAGTAAAGTTCGAGTCCATTCCAAGCTTAATGCTCATGGAGATGAATTACTCTGCTTTGTCTAAGTAGTTAGATTAGGTCAAAGTTTCTTTGCTGATGTTATGCTTGCGTTTGTTGCTCCCTCTTTCTTTTTGTCTCGCAGTCAAGTATACATGGCCAAAGAAAAAAGTACTGGAGAAATTGTTGCTTTAAAAAAGATACGCATGGATAATGAAAAAGAAGGGGTATTGTTCTTCACCTCAGTCTTTGTGTGTTATAAAGGGTATCCTACTCCACATTTTCTACAATCAAATATCTGACATGATTCACTCTTTTTGCAGTTTCCTATTACCGCCATCCGAGAAATTAAGATTCTTAAGAAGCTACAGCATGAAAATGTTATTAAATTGAAAGAGATAGTTACATCTCGTGGTACTTATTTCTATCTTAATTTATATGTATATTCCATTTGTGAGTTTGTGCTATATTTGATATACCATCTCGCATTTGAAATGTGTTCTAACTATGTTAACTAGGCCGTGAAGACAATGAGCAAGGAAATCCGGGTAATAAAATTACTCTTTGCTCTTTTATGATGAGAACTACCTGTTCCCTGTTCAATGAGAAGTTGCATAAATATGATACATCGTTCCGATTGCAGATGGTAATAAGTACAAGGGGAACATTTACATGGTCTTTGAGTACATGGACCATGACTTGACTGGCCTTGCAGATCGTCCTGGATTGAGATTTTCAGTTCCACAAATAAAAGTATTTTAATCTTTCCTACACCTAGTAATATTAACTATATTAATTCTCTATTAGTAGAGAGTTCACTGAAAATAATGACTTGCAGTGTTACATGAAGCAACTGCTCACGGGTCTGCACTATTGTCATGTAAATCAAGTGCTTCACAGGGACATAAAAGGTTTACATGCTTTTATGTGTTATATTTAGATTTGTTATTGTGTAAGTGGAAATTTTTACATGAAAACTACATTGCAGGCTCCAATCTTCTCATTGATAATGAGGAAATCTGAAGCTTGCAGATTTTGGACTTGCACGTTCCTTTTCCAATGACATCAAAGCTAATCTTACAAATCGGGTAATTACTTTGTGGTACAGGTAAATCCTCTATTCTTCAATTGAGCATTAACATTTCTTAATTAAAAATTCCTAGTAGTGCCACTGACAAAGATTATGCCTCCATTTTATGCTGTTGATTGTAAAGACCTCCAGAGTTGCTACTTGGAGCCACAAAGTATGGTCCAGCTGTTGACATGTGGTCTGTTGGTTGTATCTTTGCTGAGCTATTGTATGGGAAACCGATCTTACCAGGAAAAAATGAGGTAAGTGTTATTTTGAGATGTGAGAAATGTAGGTGGAGTTTCTTATGTTTGCTCTTGAGTGCACTTTTAATTTTCTTGAGTGAACAACTGAACCATAAACTGATAAACGTCAAATGGTCAAAGTGTTTTTGCGGAAAGTGATTGTACTGTATATGGTGTTATCTTGCTACCTAATACCACTGTGAAGCAAAGTAAAAAAACTCCACAATTGTGTGTGTGTGTGTCTGAAATTTGACACTCCATGGTTATTCTAAGAAGTTTTCAACATAGTTATTAGAGGCGCGCGCGAGTGCAAATAAAAACGCCTCTGGAACTCTGAGGCGACGCATGTTCCGGAGGGGCGCGCTTCAGTGCGCCTCCGGGTGCCTCTGGCACTGTCAAGGCGCGCCTCCTGCACAATTCATTTTTTTGGGTGTTTTTTTATAAAATTGCTAGTTTAAATAACATTTCAGAAAAACACTTTAACCTTTGGTATAACAACTTACACTCTTAACTTTGAAAATAACCCACAAAACTCAAAAAAATGGAAAACTAGGGTTTAATTTGAGAGAAGAAAATGGAAAACCGCTGCTCCTCCAAGATCTGCACTCAGCACTTTTGCCCACCCCTGGTCGCTGCTTCTCACCGCTCACCTGCCGCGGTCGCTGCCTCCCAGCCACCGGAAAGTTACTTTTTTGTTTTCTCTCTCTTTTTTATTGATTTGCTAATTAAATTTCAGTGTTTTCCTTCTAATGTTAGTTTTCAGCTTGTGTTAGTTTATTTTTATGTAAAGTTAGATAGTCTGATCCAAACACAGTAAAGCTGATTGTTTTAGTTTATAATATAATCCGCTTCAGCTAATCTATACTCAACACCCTCAATGGGCCATTGAAGGGTATTTGATGAGACCAACATGGTGTTGACATCTTGGTCTTGATGCAAAAGTAAAATTTTGACAAAGGCGTTTCACTTGGCCGATATCATAATAGAGTTTGGGTAAATTAATTAATAAGGTAGAATCTAGATAATAAGAGGGGCTAGACCAATGAGAGGAGGTGAAGTAGATTTTGGGCTTGTGGTTTATTTCTCAAAAGAGAAATTCACAACAATCATAGCAGTAACGACCTCAAAACAAATATTGAATGCTAACAACTAAATATACAAAAGCTATATACAAAGATGTTAAAGAAAACTTCAAGGTCAGGCCACTCTAATCTACAAAAATAGAACTCGTGTAATTAGGAGATTACCAACTACAGTGGATGTCTTCGTTAAAAGACCTCAAAACTTAAGAACAAAAGATTTCGAGTTCGACTTCATCCTAACTTGGAGGGGCATGAGCTTTTGCCTATAATCCACACCTTCTTTGTGCACTTTTAATGTGGGACAAATATACCAAGAAGAAAACAATAAAGTTCACATTGGTGCATTTGTTAGTCTCACTTCAATACGCCTTTTGTTGCTATCTCAAGTGCGCAAAATATCGCTCAAATCGATAATGTTTAAATTTGACTATTGCGACCACTTTGGTCATAATATATACGGCCAAAATCTTCGATGGAGTGTTTTGCTCGAGAGTCTCTCGTACATAGTGATAACAACCATTAAACGCTTCATACTTGCATGAAGACTTGGTATTTTTACCTAGTGAATGGCACTTAGAGTATCACAATGCACTGGAATGACGGGAGGTTTTTTCCTCTAGTATGATATGAAGGCTCTTTAACTCACTGTAAAAACCAACTCATCTTTCTTCATGATCACTTTCTCCATCCATCTACCCATCAACCATTCATTACTTTCATCAATATCTTTTGAAGAGAAGAGTATCGAAGCTTTAATGCATAGTTGTAATTCACAAATACCAAATCATTCAAGTGATATTGATCTTGCTTATTTCTTTTTTGCTACGAACCTACATCAAAATCAAAATGTCCAAAAAGAAATCATAAATATAATAATTAAAAACTGGAAAAAACTGAGTTTATTTTTTGTGTATAATCATGAAGGAAATGTACATTATATAGGTGAAGACTACCCTAGTCAATGCCATGAATTAGGGAAAAGAAACATAAATCCTAATTATAAGACACTATCCCTAAAGTTAAGCCACTAATAAAGCACTAATATATTTTACAATATCTCAACAAAAACATTAACATAGACAACTGAGAATCATTTTTAAATCTTAAAGCAAACAATTTAAAACTTACATGCTCAAACACGCTCCAGTTACGCTCACTAGCGGAAGCACTACAAGTGAGGCTAAGCACTTTAATGGCAAGCTTTTGCAAGTCTGGAGTTTGTGATCAAAAGTTTCCCATCAATTTGCTGCAGATAATGTACTCCTCACTGTAACACTTGTAAACCCAAATAGGCTTTTTGCCTTCTAATATAAACCAAGTTGGATACTTATTTGATCTTGCACATAGGTGCTTTGAACTAGCCTCGCCACAACCTAATGAAAACTAACTGCCACTTCCGCATCTGCAACTATACTCGAATAAGGAAAATGAGAAAGTTGAGTTTATTTCTTGTGTATAATCATGAAGGAAAATGTACATTATATAGGTGAAGACTACCCTAATCAATGCCATGAATTAGGGGAAAACAAGAAGCATATATTCTAATTATAAGGCACCATCCCTAAAGTTAAGACACTAATAAATTTTATAATATCTCAACACTCCCCTTCAAGGTGGAGCATATGCATCATATGCATCCATCTTGTCACATATACAAGTTATTCGAGGACCCCGTATAGATTTAGTTAAGATATCACCAAGTTGATCTCTAGAGTTGACAAAAGGAGGTCCCGATGATTCCAGAGAGAATGTTTCTCTAAGGAAATGGCAGTTTCTATAAGCTTCATCCTCTCATGAAAATTGGATTGGAGGAGAGGCACAAAGCTGACTGATTATCACACACGAGTTACATAGGACCAACGTCACAGAAAAGTAATTCATGCAGTAAATGTTTTAGCCACAAAAGCTCACATGTTGCATGATCCATAGCTTGATACTCGGTTTTCGTACTTGATCGAGCAACTACGGTCTGCTTCTTGCTTTTCCATGAAATCAGGTTTCCACCTATGAATATACAATAACCAGAAGTAGATCTTCAATCATTCTCATCTTCTACCCAATCGGCATCTGAATACCCAATGATATTAGTGTGACCTCTATCATTGAAAACAAGTCTTTTCCAAGTGACCCTTTAATGTATTTAACAATTCGAATAACTGCATTCCAATGACTATCACTAGAAGAATTGAGAAACTGACTTACTATACTTATCGAGAAAGATATGTCTGGTCTGGTCATAGTGAGATAGCTCAACTTCTGGACAGATTAGGATAGGGCTCACGATTAGGAAGGAGCTTTATATTAGGATCCATAGGAGTAAAATCGGTTTATAATGTAGCAAGACCCATTTATTCTAAAACATCAAGAGCATATTTCCTTTGAGAGATAGCAACACCGACTTTGATTGAGCTACTTCAATCCCAAGAAAGTAATGAAGACGACCGAGCCTTTAGTTTACGAAATAGGTGTTGTTTTAATGCTTTGATACCTTCACAATCATCACCAAGTAATTACAATGTCATAAACATAAACCACAAGATAGATATATCTATTTCTTTGAGGAACATTTAAAGAAGACATAATGGTCTCCTTCGCAGAATCGGTCATTCTAAATGGCAAGAACTAATCGGCCAAACCATGCCCGAGGTGATTGTTTTAGGCCATGCAAATCTGTAATTTTACATACCAAACCACACTCCCCTAAGCAATGAATCACAGGAGGTTGCTCCATATAAATCTCCTCTAAGTTATTTGGCTCTATTACAGGTATCTCCTCCCCGCTTCACCTAATTTGCTATCACTCTCCAGGAAAGGTATATGCTCTACCCGTAACCCTTATCCTATTTACAATTTTCTATCATTCCATTATTTATGTCCCACATATTACCCTCTTGTTTCTACACTCGCTTTTGTTTCTATTCTAAGACGAGTTTTGAAGCACTATCCGATCCAGGACGGACACTGTGCCATGATTGAAGAAATGACGACTTTAGATTCCAACCATACGTGGAAGCTTGTTCCTCTTCCCTCTCGGAAAATATGTTGTTGGTTGTCGGTGGGTGTTTAAAATGACATGTTCTCAAAGAAGGTAACATCCGCCGAGGCGTAAAAACGGTTTGTAGATGGAGAAGAGCGGCGATAACCCTTTTGAACATGGGAATACCCATGAAAATATATTTGATAGATCGAAGCAGACAGTTTGTCACGATCAGAGATAGATCATGAACGAAACAAGTGCAACCAAAAACGCGAGGGGAAACAACATATAAGAGGGTCATAAGGTGCAAAATAGAGTTGGAAACCTGACCATTCAACACATAGAATGTATTCCGATTTATCAAATACGCGGTAGTCATGACATCATTGCCCCAAAACTTCAAAGATGCATTGGCATATATCAAGAGGGTGCGAGCTATATCAACAATGTGTACATGTTTTCTTTCGCCTACACCATTTTGTTGAGATGTATGAGGACAACTGGATTGATGTATATGCTTTTGGAATGTATAGAGAAATTAAAATGATCACGTAAATACTCTCTTGCATTATCACTACGCAAGACAAGAATTGTTTTACCAAAATGAGTCATAATTTCGGACAATTTTTTTAAAATACCAACCAACTCGGAAACGATCTTTCATTAGAAATACCCAAGTACATCGATAAATTATCATCAATAAAAGTAACATAATACCGATAACCTAAGATATGCGAAATATGACTCGGACCCCAAACAACGAGTGAACAATAACAACAGAGTGAACAATATCAAAGAGAGAGACAACTCTATTATGAATACGATTAGAAAAAGAGACTCGGATATGATTTCCTAATTGACAAGACTCACAATTTAAAGACTCTAATTGCGAAAGACTAGATACCATTGTCTTTAACTTAGGTAGACTCGGGTGGCCCAAACGACGAAGATCGAGAGATTCAGTAGCGACACAACTTGGACAACCTTTTCTTCTCCTACGTGCTCCACAAATCTATCAATCAACTCAAACATCTTGTCTCCAGTCTTAACATAATTAGAAGCATCAATTGACTCGAGGAAAACAAAACCTTTAGGAGAATTCACTAGAAAATTTATCAATCTCCTCCGCCTTTTGTTTGTCCAACCATCAACCTACAACGATGCTCGGCCCATTCTCCCTCACAAGTTTTTATATAATTATCCAACATCATCTATCGTCTTTCTTAGAAAAGGAACCCGCACCTCATGATAACTAGGTCCTTTCAAACCAATATCATATTTGCCAATAAGGTTCAACATCTTGTAAAAGCTAGCATAAGTGCAGGAATTAAACGAAATTGCCGTATCATACATCCACTAACAAATGACCATACAAGCCTTTCTCTCAACCCTTTCTTGTACGCCTCGTTTATTCTTCTTTGCCTCTTTTGTCCAACCTTTTTATTTTTAACATTCCTTCGAAAATATATAGCCATTGGACCTATTTGCGTTGTCCTCTTTTTTGGCATACTCACGGATTCATCACTTGGAGGTATAGGTGTAGCTCCAATACTATCCAAGTCTACATCATCACCAAGAGGTTTACATCCTCAAAATACGGGATTGCAAGATTAGAAAGATTATTCTTTTTGCCTTTTCATACATGTAATCTTTCATCTCTAGACTAACAAGAGGTGGACACTTTATGCACTGTATTGAACAAGTATTAAGTTGTCTGCTTTAATGACTTTAAGAATAATTCTTGTTGTCTATATTAATGTTTTTAATTTTTATGCTTATGATTTCTTTTTTGACATTTAGATGTAGGTTTATAGTAAAAAAAGAAACAAGCTAGATCAACAGTGCTTGAACGATTTGGTATTTGTGAAATACAACCATGCATTAAAACTTTGGTATGATGCACGTGATCGAATTGACCTCATCTCTTTGAACTATATTGATGAAAGTAATGAATGGTTGATGGGTATATGGATGGAGAAAGTGATCGAAGACGATGAGTTGTTTTTTCATGGTGAGGAATTGACATGGGATGCCAATGGTAGGGTTCTAGAGTCGAGGAGCCTTCATATCATACTAGAGGAAAAAGTACATAAAGATCTTTTATTTTTTGTCCGTGGTTCTTCTTTCTTTAATCATTAGGCGCATATGGAGCCAAAACAGTAATAAATTTCATTATTCATTTTTTCCGTTCCTGAGAGAAAATGTTGAAAGGACTATGGAAATTTAATCATAGCAGCTTTAATATGCCAATGATTGTTCCTCTTAGCTATTTACTGGTAGAGTAATTTAATACAACCATCTGTCATTGTCGAATGTTATCAAAGAGGAAAAGAAAGGGGGTGACGGGGAGTTTGAGTAGTTTTGTGGTGTCTCCAGCATTTCATGAATTGTGATGATGCTGGAAGGAGAAGCAAATTTGATTATTTAATAGATCAAACTGCAGAGAATTTTCAAATAATATCTTTGTGGAAAGGGACCTGTCAGAATATTGAAGTTGTAGACAAATTTCCTGCTCTTCAGGATTTTATTCTGTGTGCTTTCTAAATTGAAGCAGCATTGTCTATGAAAACAAAAGTAAAGGGAAAAAAACTCTAAATAAGATTTCTAGAAGTGTCGGAGAGAGATTCAATGACTTCTTTGATGATAAAAATCGGCCACTTAGTGCTTATCATTGTGGCAGAGATGTAAGGCAATGAGAAATCCAGTACTAGGTTATAACTGAAACAGAAATATCAAGAGTCTTGTTCCAAGAGTTGTGCATCTAAATTCAACTGGAACCCATGAAAACGTCAATTTCTGGATTGACTGAAAGTGTTCTGAGATTAAGAGAATAATGTACTTGCAGCATCTAGTTTACAAGTTTTTATCACGTTGGAGAACTGAACATCTTGGCGAAGAGGTGATTGGCATCAACTATTATTAAGGAAGGAATTAAAATCATGTTCTCCTAAAATTTGTTTTTCGTGCTGCTGCTTCCTTTTGACAAAGTGCAGAATAATAGGATATTCGGGGGAGCTAAACATAGATGTTATATATTGCTTCAAAAAGTGATTTTGTTATATTGTCAGGTGTTGGTTTGTGTCTGTCTAAAGTTCCACAAGCACTGACCTCTTTTGCGGCTTTTTACAGTACCTGTCTATATCCAATTCTTGCCATATTAAGATTCATGTTTGCAAGATCTTTCATTGTGTTTCTGCCTAAATTCATGTGAGAGTTGTAATGTTTTGTAGTTTGTGGGGATAATCCCCTGCATTGATGTGTATTGCTTTGGGTAATATAATTGACATAATTTCATAAAAATCATCAATATGCTTGTCTTCTATAATTGATAATTTACACTTTAATATTCTTCATGAATATTTTGATATTGTACATCTTAGTTTGCATGCTTGTTTAGTCTAAAAACGTCCTATTAATATGAACTCAATATTTATCTTGTATTCACCGTCGTTACAGCCTGAACAGTTGAATAAAATATTTGAGCTTTGTGGAACCCCTGATGAGTTGACATGGCCTGGTGTTTCCAAGATCCCTTGGTATAACAAATTTAAGCCCACGCGTCAAATGAAAAAGCGAGTTCGGGAGCTTTTTAGACAGTTAAGCATATGAAGCTGAAATTTAGAGTTATGATAAAATAAATACAAAAATGCTCTGTGCATGATTTATGGTGTACTGAATTGTAATTTGGTATGCAGTTTTGACCGACATGCTTTGGATTTGTTGGAGAAAATGTTAGTTCTTGATCCAGCTCAGGTATCTCTATTATACGATAACACTTTTTACTTATACAATAATCAGCGTTACTATCGTGGGGTTCATTGTTTTGGTTGTTGTCTTAATTTGGCTGCATGCAGTGTCTTTGTCTTGGTTTGTAGCAGGTTTGGGGGTGTAGTGTAGGTGAAACATTATTAAGATGTATATGTGTTTCATTTTTAAATATTTACCTCAATTGATAGACAATGATTACAATAACCAGCTGTTATTTGTTTCAAAAAAAATTGAAATTTGGTAACAATAACATAGACCATATTTGATTGATGACGGCAGCTCAGTCAAAGATAGATATTGAATAATTTATTGAATGTTCGAATGAGGAATGGAGATACAGTTTCTGTAAGCAAAGAGGAACATAAAGATAAACAGTTTTGTTGCATGTGGTTATAGAGGGCGAGACATGGTAATGTACCGGACTTGTCTTTGTTGAAGTCAAAATTATGTCAGATATTATAATTAATCAACCTATGAAATAACAGAGATTGTTTTTGAGCTTCGTTGTGTATTTTAGGACATTTAATCAGCTGCTCTAGTCAATGTTCTTGATGAACTTTATCGATAGAGCAGACACATTTACTAGAATTTGTTAGCGCAGATGTTAAATGTCAGCATCTAATTTGTTTGACATTCTGCGAAGCTTTGATTTTGTTCAAGAACAAGAACAAGTTCAAATTTGTGAACAAAACTGAAGTTTTGAAGAACCTGAATTAACATGATTGATCTGAAAGCCCTTTGTCATAGCCCAACTCATTAAGCAGGCTGTATTTTGAAGCCAGCTTTTTTTATATAGTTTAAACTTCGGAAACCAAAGGCAGAATCTGTTAAATTTGCAGCTCTAGCACGATAGACCATAGAAGTCTATATTTTGCAATTTGAACTCAATATTAGGACGTTCATTTTATCATATATATCTGAAGGCAATATTTGTTATAGTCTCAGGAGATTGAATAAGTGGGGTGGCTTTTCCTTGGTTTTTCAATTTTCTATTTGAGAAATATAATGGTTCTCTGTGTTTATTCATGACTGAAAATTGTATATAGGCAAGAGTAATCCTAACATAAGACAGAAATTAAAGAAAAGAAAAAAACACCACAACCTAAGTTAAGGCACTAAGCTGCCACTAAACCTATATTTTACAATATCTCAACACTCCCCCTCAAGGTGGAGCATATACATCATATGCATCCATCTTGTCACATATATAAATTATCCGAGGGCCTCGTAAAGATTTAGTGAAGATATCAGCGAGTTGATCTCTAGAGTTGACAAATGAGGTCCTGATGATTCCAGAGAGAATATTTTCTCTGAGGAAATGACAGTCGACTTCTATATCTTTCGTCCTCTCATGAAAAACTGGATTGGAAGAGAGGTGTAGAGCTAACTGATTATCACACACGAGCTCCATAGGACCAATGCCACAGAAGTGTAATTCCTGCAATAAGTGTTTTAGCCACAAGATTTCACATGTTGCATGAGCCATAGCTCGATACTCGGCTTTTGTACTTGGTCGAGCAACAACGGTCTGTTTCTTGCTCTTCCATGAAATTAGGTTTCCTCCTATAAATATACAGTAACAGAAGTACATCTTCGATCATTCTCATCTTCTGCCCAATCAAAGATCTCGAATACCTAATGATATTAGAGTGAGCCACTTTATCGGTGGAAAAGGAACCTTTTCCTGGTGACCTTTAATGTACTTTACAATACGAATAACGACATTCCAATGACTATCACAAGAAGAATTGAGAAACTGACTTACTATACTTACTGAGAAAGATATATCAGGTCTGGTCATGGTGAGATAATTCAGTTTCCCAACAACCCTTCGGTATCTTCCTGGATCAGGATAAGGCTCCTCCCGATTAGGAAGGAGCTTTACATTAGGATCCATATGAGTAGCAACTGGTTTACAATCTGTAAGACCCGTTTCTTCTAAAATACCAAGAGCATATTTTCTTTGAGAGATAGCAACATCTGACTTTGATACCTTCACAATCGTCGCCAGTAATTCTGAAATAGATGTTGTTTTAGTACCTTGATACCTTCACAATCGTCGCCAGTAATTACAATGTCATCAACATAAACCACAAGATAGATATAGGTATTTGATGAGGAGCATCTAAAGAAGGCAGAATTGTCTCCTTCGCAACGAATCATCCCAAATTGTTGAAGAACTCTGCTGAATCGTCCAAACCATGCCCGAGGTGATTGTTTTAGGCCGTACAAAGATTTCTGTAATTTGCATACTACTCCACACTCCCCCGAGCAACTAACCCGGGAGGTTGCTCCATATAAATCTTCTCTAATTCACCATGCAAAAACACATTCTTGATATCTAACTGAAAGAGTGGCCAACGTTTCATGGCAGCCATGGCTAAAAATAAATGAACAGAGGACATTTTTGCGACGGGAGAAAAAGTATCACTGTAATCTTGACCATAGATTTGTGTATATCCTTTTGCTACTAATCGAGCTTTTAAGCGATCAACTTGGCCATCAGGATCAACTTGGCCTTCTAGTTTTGCAAAGATGATGGAGCAATGGACATTTTTGGGGAACTAGAAGGCGCTGGAGTAGTGGAAAAATATGGTATTGGCAAAACCTGATCCAAGTCATCTGAAGGAATGTTCGTTGCAGCAAAATATGATATGTCTTCAAAGAAGGTAACGTCTGCTGAAATACAGTTGGAAGGAGGGGAGTAGCAGCGATAACCCTTTTTGAACACGGGAGTAGCCTAGAAAAATACATTTGATAGACCGAGCGAGATAGTTTATCTCGACAGAGAGAGATCATGAACAAAGCAAGTACAACCAAAGAGTGTTGTTAGAGGCGCGCCCCGTGCGCCCGAGGCGCCAGAGGCGCGAGGCGCCGACAAAATCGCCTCTACAATGCCGAGGCGACGCATGTTATAGAGGCACGCGCCTTTTTGTGCGCCTCTGCGCGCCTCAGAGGCGCGGGGCGCGCGAGAGGCGCTCTACTACATGCTTGTTGTTTCTTTTTGTTTTTTTGTTTAAACACTTAAAGTTGTTACTTGAATAACAAATTAAACACACTTTCCACTTTTATTTAACACTTTTTGCTTTTTGACTTTTCAAAAGCATGGGAATACTTAAGTTTTAGGGTTTTATTATACACTATTATAGAAAACAAATAGAAGAATAGCGACCCATCGCCTCCAGGCTCCGGCCATCGCCATCGCTTACCGCGCTCTTGCCCCCTGCCTGCTCACCCCGCGCCACTGCCGGAACTCCCACCTGCCCGGCGACCCGCCACCGCATGGCGACCCCGACACTATTAGATTGACTTATTTTATTTGTGATTGCTATTTTTATTGCTTTTGATGAACTTATGTTTTTAATCTTTACTTTTTTACTTTGAATGTTGAAACTTAAGACCTTCTTATGGTTATTTTTGCTTGATTAGCTTTTATGTGATTTTATTTTGCTTCTTAATTGTCAAAGTAGTAGCTTATATTATTTTTTTTTTTTTTTTTTAATTTATGGCGCCTCATGTTCAAGAGCGCGCCTCGCGCGCCTCTCGCCTCGGGCGCTAGGGAGCCCTTTGCGCCTCGGTGCGCCTCTCGCCTCTAACAACACCGAACCAAAGACGCGAGGGGAAACATCATATAGGGGCCATAGGGTGCAAAATATAGTAGGGGACCCGACCATTTAACACGAGAAGATGGCATTCTGTTTATCAAATAAGCGGCCGTGACAATATCGCCCCAAAACTTTAAAGGTGCATTAAAGATATATCAAGAGAGTGCGAGCGGTATCAACAATGTGTCATGTTTTCGTTCGCTACACTATTTTGTTGAGTTGTATGAGGACAATTGGATTGATGTATAATTCCTTTAGAACGGATAAATGAATTAAATCGGTAAGAGAAATACTCTTTTGCATTATCACCGCACAAAACACGAATTGTTTTTCCAAATTGAGTCATAATTTCCGAACAAAAAGTTTGAAAAATAGCGAACAACTCTTAACGATCTTTCATTAAAAATATCCAAGTACATTTGGAGAAATCATCAATAAAAGTGACATAATATCGATAGCTTTAAAGACAGACGGAAACACGACTTGGACCCCAAACATCCGAGTGAACAATATCAAAGGGAGACACAACTCTACTATTAATGCGATTAGGAAAAGAGACACGGACTTGTTTTCCTAATGTGACAAGACTCACAATTTAAAGACTTCAAATGCGAAAGACCGGATACTTGTTTGTTATTTTGGTAGACTCGGGTGACCAAGACGACGATGAAGAAGATCGAGAGATTGATGGCGGCACGCACATATAGTAGAGTGGTGGATTGAAGGTAGTAGAGGCCTCGAGATTCGATCCGCTCCAATCGTCTTCCCCGTACTCTGATCCTGAATTGAAAAAGAGTCGAGAAGTGAAGGTTATGGCACAATTTAAAGAGCAAGTTAATTTGTTGATGGAGATTAAATTAAAGGGATAGTTGGGAACCAATAAAGATGTAACTTAATGATATTGAGGAAGTAGGTGAGATTCGTCTATTCCAGCCGCTTGGATTTTAGACCATCCGCAATGATAATATAATGTGGAAATGGGGTTTGTGATATTTCGAGAAAATTGAGGAATTACAAATCACATGATCGGAAACACCGAATCCAAAACCCATCCCGGAGGTGTAGATTGAGAAAGACAAACCGTAGAATTACCAATGTGGGCAATAGTAATATTTGCGTTTTTGTGGGGAAACCATATAAACTATGACACCGATCCTGTGTATGATTATCTCGTCCACAATGTGTACAATAGAGATTTCCTCGGCCCCCGTCGACCACGACCACGGCCGTGGCCTCTACCTCCACCGCCACGATCGGTTGTATGAGAAACAAGAGCGGAGGACTCGGGATTGGCTGTGTGCCATGTCAGGAAAATGAAACTCGGATCGGCGGCTAATAAGTTTTTCCACCGTAGGAACAAAGTGGCGGACGCAGGATTTCGACTTTGGGGGGGCGGAAAACGGACCGAGTTTATAAATTTATACTATGTGGAATTTTTTTTCCATATACTAACCATAATTAATGGTTTTTTATATTGTAAAAGACAACTATTTAAAATTTTATCAATTTTTGGGGGGAAAATTGTAAATTAATTCATTTATTTTACCTTTAAAAAATAATTTGGAAAATTTTTGGGGGAAAAGAAATTTTTGGAAAATTTTTTGGGGGAAAAGAAATTTTTGGAAAATTTTTGGGGGAATTCTTTTTTTTTTGAAAATTTTGGGGGCAATTGTAAATTAATTTATTTATTTTACCCTTTAAAATATAATTTCAAAAATTTTTGGGGGAAAAAAATTTTGGAAAATTTTGGGGGCCCCCCCTTGGGTCCGCCATTGCGTAGGAACAATATCATTTGTTAGAGCCACGATCACGAACAGATCCATATTCCTTCGAAAGACCATGAAGAATAAATACCATGAACAGATTGTCAAGTTTAGTCAATATCTGTTGAAGATCAGTACTAACAAGCATTAATTTAAGCTCATCAATATCGGACAAATCTTGGTCATTAATCTGAAGAGTAGCTAGATTACGAACAGATTCATAAAGTCGCTGAATATCATTAGCATAAAGGGTTTTAGCCTTTGTCCAGACGTCATAACAAGTCCTATACGGATGGAAATGTGCCATTAGTTTAGGCTCGATAGAGTTCCATAACAAGGATACTAATTGATAATCAGCTTGTTCCCAATCATTTTTCAATGTAGCATCAATCTCAGAAGATTTTTTAGTGAGATGGTCTGAAAACACTGACCTAAAAACCATAATTCAACCGAAGAGTACCAGTTCAAATAGTTCTTACCATTCAACTTTTCGGTGGTAATTGTTGGAGACCCTTGAAAGACAAATGAGACCAAACTCTTTTTTTTGTGAAGAAGAGGAAGAAGATTCAGTCGATTCAGTCATTGTAACTTAACAAATACTGGATTTCGAAAAATAGGAGACTAGCCAGAGGAACAGTGAAGAGAATACCAACAACAGCCAGAAAAGAGAACTGGCCGGAGGAACAGTGGAGAGAAACCAACAATAGCCAGAAAAAGAGAAAATAGGCTGAAAAATACCTCAAACACGGGACCCACCAACTGAAAGTGGTCAAAACAGAAAGAGGGAGGCCCGGCGCGTCAGACAGCACTGGCGCGACAGTGACCGGAGAACTACGGTGCGTGGACTACATGCGCAGAGGAGAGTGGCGGCGCTTGGAGGCGCGTGTCGCCGGAAGATGGGTCGGTGGCGGCTGTCTGGTCTAGAGAGAAACTGGGAGAAAAGCAAACCTTAAGAAGAGGAACTGAGTTTTTTTTTTTTTTTTTTTTTGTTTGTTTACAGAGGAACTGGGAAAAAGAAGGAACTAGGGTATTTTTTTGTTTTATTTTTTATCAGAAAAGAATTCTGGAGAGACTAGGTTTGAAAACTTGCTCTGAGATACCATGAGAAATATAATGGTTCTCTGTGTTTATTCATGACTGAAAATTGTACAATATATAGGCAAGAGTAATCCTAACATAAGACAGAAATTAAGGAAAAGAGGAAAACACCACAACCTAAATTAAGGCACTAAGCTGCCACTAAACCTATATTTTACAATATCTCAACAGTATTTACATGTTTTGCAAAACCAAAATGCTTGTTTCTTTTTTCCTTAGGCATGTTTCTGGATGGAATATCCAAAAAGATACTTGAAAACAACCTTAGTTTCAAGAACCTGGGCAAGAAAGATAATTAACACACAAAAATGATCTTTAGCATCAGAACAACGAATAGATAAACTATTTTTGAATTTGAATGTGAAATAAAAGCTTCAGTTTTTATTTACCAAACAACTTCGTTCAGATGCTTTGCGTTTCAGATACTTCATTGGAAAAATTGGATAAGGAAGATAAACTAATTATCAATCCATACCAACCTACAAAAGTATGTATTACAAAAATTATAGTTTAACCCTTTACTTTCAAGCATTAGTTTTATGAAGTTATCTGTAGTTTCCTCTGCCCTTCTAGTTATTTTCATAGATCTAACATTTTGTCTAGTATTATGTCCAATCTATCAAATCCAAGATTATCAACAAAATAATTATAGCAGATTAGCAGCGGTTTTAAGTTCCCTTAATCATATCACCTATTGCCCAAGTTCCTTGATAACTACTATATGGAATGGTATCTTACTCGGGAAAGTGAGTTGTCAACCAATTTTGGAAAACTTTATTCACTATTCATATAATATTTGGAATGTCACTAATTTGTTTCCTTTTGCCTGTCTTAAACCTCAATTTGCATAGAGAATTTCAGCAAAGGATGCTCTAGATGCTGAATATTTCTGGACTGATCCCTTGCCTTGCGACCCAAAAAGGTATGTCTGATAAAACATCCAAGATTCCCTGAAATGTTAGTCATTTTCTGATGGTATTTCCAACTCTTTCATCGATTCTTGTGTTGACATTACGTGAATTCCTGCAAGTAATCTTGCAATTACGTCAAGCGTCTATTAATATACAATTGGCTTGGCTACCATGAAATACATTCCTTGAATGTGCAGTTTACCAAAATACGAATCATCGCATGAGTTCCAGACAAAAAAAAAAGACAGCAACAACGACAAAACGAAGAAATTGCGAAAAGACATAAGTTACAGCATCCACAACAACACGCTCGTTTGCCTCCAATTCAACAGCTGACGGGGCAATCTCATCCTCAGCACTGGAACGGTCTTAATCATCAAACGAACAATTCTCAGCCGCCTATGCCAGGTGTCGCCAGTCACCATCAGTATGGAAAGCCACATGGCCCACCTGGAGGAGGGCCTAGTAGATACCCTCCGGGTGGGGCTGCCGGTGGCTACTATCAAGATCGTGGAGGTCAAAGCGGAGGTTATAATAGTGGGCCATATCCATCGCAGGGGCGGGGTCCACCATCTTATCCGGGAACTAATGCTCCTCCTTCGAATGGGCCCCGGGGAAATGCTGGTGGATATGGAGCTCCTCCTAATTTTTCGCAAAGTGGTCAATATGGAGTTTCTGGTGGTAGGGGTTCAAATCCAGTGGGTGGTAATAGAAACCAACAGTATTGGCAGCAATAGAGATGCAAAAATTTAAGTCGACAATACAAGAAAAGAGATGGTAAGTATTCGACCTGCGGCGATTATGCAGCTACAGTTTTACAAAAACGACGGATTAGGAAAATTGTTACTTGTATATCTGGTAGTTTGACACTCTTATTCGGTATAGATTGAAATTAGGATTGTGTCCGAGGGAAGTAATATAAATTTGTTTCTGCATCTTACGAAACTGATCGGTGAGTGCCGATTGTTCTAACCATTTAGAGTTACTTTTTGATTCGGTTCTGTGAGTTGCACCCTTTCATGACCCTCCTAATTTAAAACATCGAGTTGATTTGACCACATTTTGCTGATTTATGTCAGAGATGATGGAGCTTAGAATGTATTCATGTGGCACGCGTATGCAAAACATGTTGCTGTTCTCGACTCTCAGGTAGGAAGTGCATCCATATTGGTATACTTGATTTCTTGGTTCTTTCTCATTTTAGTCACAGGTAAATTACACTAAATTCCAGTGAACTATTGATGACGCATTCTTCCCCTCACCTTCTTTAGGTTATATTGGGATAATTAAATAAACTACCCTAAGGTTTAGCCTAATTACAAAAATCTCA
The DNA here is from genome assembly GCA_016081115.2 of Rehmannia glutinosa. Lineage (NCBI taxonomy): Eukaryota > Viridiplantae > Streptophyta > Magnoliopsida > Lamiales > Orobanchaceae > Rehmannia > Rehmannia glutinosa. The sequence continues at coordinate 31,665 of JABTTQ020002121.1, forward strand.
AGCTATCTTTCAAAATTACAAATACACCATTAAAGGTGTTAGAATACTCCCTTGAGGTTTGTAATTAACTAACAAATACCGCATCATGACTATGAGGGTGTAATTTATAATATAGAAACAAATGACAATAGGGTATCTGTAATTTATAATAACTGGGTTTTTTTTGGTAATTATACTAAATTCCAGAGGTGTAATTTGTACTTATTTTAAGTCTTTGGTGAGGTGAACTTTTAACTAAATTTTGGATGACTTTGAAAAATTGATAGAACTGATGTTGATTATCTTTTTTAAGTCTAGTTTACGACCCTATGCTACACGATTCTTTTCCAAATTTACTGTTGCGTTTATATTTACATATATGACTAACAAGGGGGCAAATTGTTGAAATGATGTAAAAATGAACGTAAATTGTCAAATTAAGGTGAAAATAAGGGATATTGTTTATGCAAGTGGAGACGCAATCACGAATTGACTGAAAAATCAGGGAAGCGCAATTGATGATTGCTCCTGGAGTAAAAAATAAACAAACGAAAAATATTTTATGGAAGGCACAAGAGGCCCTTGCGCCAGCCCCATATTATACAAAAAAGCAAGGCTGAAAAGTGGGATGAGGGTGTGGTGAATGGGGGTGTGGTGGGGGTGGGAGAGCGTGGATAGTTTTTTTTTTTTAATCTTATCTTATATAATAATAAATTAGTAATCCAATTAGATGAATTAATTAATCAATGTGCCTAGCTCGTGCCCACTAATTAATTGATTATCCACTCATTTTGTCTGTACAATAATATTTAAGGCGTGAGTCATAAGTTGTGAGTCATGGGATTTGTTTAAGGCGTCTCTAATGCCCAAGTTGGAGTTTGAAAGAGGAGTTAAGTATAATATATAGAGATTCCAATTTGTAATATATGTATAGTTGAAATATCCAAGAATTCTAGTTAAGTTTTTTGTGATGAACTCTTGCTAGATTTTTCACCTGTGAATTCCTAAAATTCGTACTTGAAATTTGCAAAATTGGCTTATTACAATTGTGGATAATTACAAAAATTACCCTGAGGTTTAGCCTAATTACAAAAACTCTAGCTATGCGGTTGGAAATTTAACTTGATTTGGCTCAAATATATTGGGCTTGAAAATATATTTTTGAGTTAAAAGGTAAAATAGAAGTCCAAGCCCAGAATACTCAAGTTCTAAAATTTCTCTATAAATGTTTTGAGAAAATATATTAATTATTAGTTGAAGAAAGCTTGTAGAAACTTCTAGATATTTAGATATTTTAGAAGATAATTCTAGTGGATGAAAAATAACCATTTGATCAAATAAATCATAGCTTGAGCAACGCTTGCGGTCTTTTATTTTGTTCCATAAGTGTTTCTCATTAATGAAAAATTGTAATACCCCGTACTTTTATGACTTAATCACATTAATGATATGAATATTATTAGTAGTAGTAGTATTATTTATTGTGATTTTTCCAGAATAATTTATCTTTCACAATCCTATGTGTTTTAGAATTCTAGGCCTCTAGAGTCTTCTTGTAGTATTAGAATTTTTTTGATTAAGATTAGACTCCGGTTTGATTAGAATTCTTGAGTCATTAGACTAATACACAATAGAAATAAACCTCTTGTGTTCGAAATTTTCACATCAAAATTACCGATTCCAAGGTAAGCCATCACGTCTAGTTCTTCTTCTCGTTTCTTTCTCTTTTTCCCGTTTCCACTTCCCATCCAAGTCGCAACCATCACAACCACCACAAGCAAGACAAGCTACCACAATAACTCCCAATCCCGAACGGCCGAGAAACCAACAAAGAAAATTCCAGGCCCCAACCGCCCGTTTTGAACCTCGCCAACCAACACCGACAACCACCAAATCACCCGACCCAATTTCCCGAACCACGATGAGCCACCGCCGTGAACCTTGATTTACCTAAGTCACCGCCCCTTCACTAAACCACCAAACCCATCTTGATTTATTGCCGCCGCCACCATAACTTCCCCGGTCATCCGCAAGGGTGGTGCGATTCGATAGAGACGAGATGAGACAGAAAGCAAATTGAGAGAATGGGCTTTTTGGGCTTGGTGATTAAGGAATTATTTGGGGTTTTATTTGAGAGACAGGAACTTGGGAATTGAAATCAGGTTTTAGGATTGGGTTAAATTAAGAAAGAGAAGAGATGGAGAGTCGCAGGGCATAGACGATAGAGTTTAGAAAATTAATTTGGGTGTTTTACTCTTAGTCTTATTTATTCTGGAAGATGACGTGTAAAGAATAAGATAATGGATTTTCAATTGAGTTTTAGTTTGGAATTAAGAGTATTAATTTGAAAAAGAGGAAAAGTGGGTTGCAGATTTTAGTTTAAGGGTTGTATTTTTCAATGAGGGGTTTGGGCTTTGACCGAGATTGGGAGAAGATGTGGGGTTTATGGTTAAGCCTAATTTTAACAAATTTCTTCTACCAAATTATTTCAAACTCAATTCAATATTCCTTATTTGATTGAGTTCCTTCTTAGTTATCAAAAATTCCAAAGTTGTGTATTAATTAGGATTTTTATTTATTTGTAGGATACGGAGAACACGAGGCCTAGGATTCAAACTGTTGCTTTTCGCATTTGTTAAACTACAAATTGAGGTGGGAATTTCTATTTGTCTTTTATAAATTGTATGTTAAATTGTTAGTGAAGCATGATGCATGTCCCAGAAACAGAATGACCTTCAGGCTACCAGAATGGCCTTCGGGCTACCAGAACCAGAATGGCCTACGGGCTTCGTAAAAGAATAGCCTTGGGATACATACCTTATGGTACTCCGCTCATCCCACGTTTAAAAATATTTTCGAGTTAAGGAGCTTGGCAAAAGCATGAGGCGGTGGATGCGGATGCGAGAAATTATTTTATTATCTCTTCCATATTTTTAGAGTCAAATATTTTATCTGAGTAGTCAAACTATTTTATTTAGAATTTTTAATGTCGTCGTACTTCGAGATTTAGATTTTTGACAATTATTCATGCAATTATGGGGATTTTTATTTAATACTTCATTTTATTTAAGTCAATTTTCATGGATCATGGTCTATTTATATATGTATCTTAAAGTTAGAAAAATCGGGGCGTTACAAGTGGTATCGGAGCAGGTCTACGGTTCTGTAGACTTGCTAATATAGTATGATTATTTTTTATTTTATTTTATTTTGAAAAAAAAGACAGTCAAAAATTTATTTATAAAGAAGTATGTCTACCACTATCCACCTCCGCCATGCCAAGCCGACTCTGACAAGGTATGCTTTGTATTTTAATCCTCGATAAGCTATTTCATAATATTATGCTTACATGTCATGTTAGAAATAGAAACAGATTTATGCTTACTTGTCGTGTTATATTCATGCTTATTTGACAATATGTTTATATGGTATGTTATATTTCTCGAGAACCATGTTATATGTTATAAAGCATAATGAATTATAAGATTTATTGATGAGAATGCGTATATAATTGTTGATTGCACGATATATACTTAGAAAAAGCGATTACTTTGAAATTTTATGATCTTATGCTAAGCCCTACGGAAGAGTTACATAGATTATTAGCCATATGATAATGTGGGTAGACGTTTATAGAGAGTAATATTATCTTGGACTATAGGAAAATATTTGAGGATGTAGAACCCGAACCCAAATTTGCTAGAAACAATGATGGTAACCCAATTAACGCGAGGAATCAAGTTGATGTTGGGGAACAAGCTAGGGAGAACATGAACAATGACAACATGCCAGCAAACAACCAAGCCTTGGTGGTGGAGCAGTTTCGCCGTTATTCTCCGCCAACTTTCAACGGACGACAGGAACACGGGTATGTCGAGGATTGGTTTCGAATCTTGGAATAAAATGTTAGGAAATTTATTTGTCAGATTTTGATGATACCATGTAAAACTTAAAATAGGAAGTTGACACACCATTTTCCTTGTAATTCTGCATTGTAATAGATAGGACTGGAAGAGCTGAGTTAAGTTAGCTATATCAAAGATTACAAGAAGTCAACTGCGGACTGGAATGAAGACTCTGCTGTGTGTCAGCTGAGTATGGCCTAGAAGGGAAGTCGAGGACTCGATCAAGGAGAGTCAGCTGAGGAACAACCATGTGAAGTGTCAGTCAAGTCAACTCAAGAAGTCAAGTCTATCAGTTGAAGTGATAGTTGAGTCAATCCCATGATTGGAGCAGACTCAAGTCACCTGGGGTAAAGGCAACAGTCAAGGGAAGACAACTGACTTAGATCCGTTGGAATAAAGTCAAGAATATTACTCAATATAGTAATATGTCAAGCTGCCAGGTCTTAAAGTGTTTGGCCCAGAATTGTGCAAAAGGAATGAGCCAATGGGAAACACTGCACCTTGTGTCAGAAACTTGCAATGCTGGAATGCCATTTAATATGAGGAAATGTCAACATCACCAAGGCTGCAGACCAAGACAAGACAAGCCAACGAACACAAAGTGACATTTGAAACTAGCATATCTCTTCAACGGTCAAATTTCAAATGTGCAATATAAAAGGCAGAGGAAGCTATTGAGAAAAGGTTACGAATGACACAGACTTTAAGCAATATTCAAGCAATTAACCTGCAAGTTCTCACAAGCTTATCAAGATATTCCTCAAGCCTGAAACTCAAAGAAACTCAATCCAACACAAGTGTGAAGGAGAGATAACTTCAATCTGTTGAAGAATGAAAACATTTGAAGAAAACAAAAGGGGTCTACTTTACAAGTTGAAAGATTGTAGAAAGGTTCAAGGTCGAACCAAGTATCAAGTTTGTTGGAGGGCTTCGTGATCAAATCCAAGAACTTGAGAAGTGAGCTGAAGTAGCAAGGCAACTGTCTTGCGAAGAAGCTGAGTCGCAAGAGAAGCCAGCTGTGTGATCAAGGCTGTTTCCAGACTGATAACCGCTTTGTAAACTGATCTGTTACATAGTGGATTCCTCCAGGAGTTGGAGAAGAGAGGATTAGAAGAATTACCCCATCTTCGAACCTCTATAAAAGTACTTGTGTCAATTTACTTTCAACAATTTACATTCCTGCATATTTACTTATATCTGCTGTTAGTTTGCATTTGCTATCCAACTGATAAATAACTAAGTGTTAAAATCAAGTGTTTAAAATAAGCTTAAAACAAATCAAAGGGTGTTAAGTCTTCCTCTGTTAAAAAACAAATCAACCAAGTTAAATATTTGGCTTAAGCAGCCGAGTTATACTATCAACAACTCAGTCGAGTCTGTTGAGTGGGTAACTTAGCTGAATAGCCAACTTAGCTGTCCCTCAAGGACACATCTGATTTGAGTCAACTCTGTTGAATTATTTAAAAGGACTAAAATCGAAAATTTGGTAAGGTTTATTCAACCCCCCTTATAAACCTTACACCGCACCCCTTGGGACCTACAGAAACTTTTAAGCTCATAGGGTGCACTGATGCACTACGAGTTATCTGCGCGGAATATCAACTAGTGGATGATCGACCGCTGGTGGGAAGGATCTTTGGCGAACAAGGCGAAGAAGAAGAACGCGATGCAATAACATGGAGAGAATTCAAAGAGATAATAATGAGCAATACTATCCACAATTTTACCGTGATCGGATGGAACGTGAGTTCTTAGATCTCACACAAGGAGGAATGACGGTGGTAGAGTACGAAAGAAATTTAATCGTTGAGTCGATTGGGTGCTCATTTGATAAATAGTGATTTGAAGAAAGCTCAAAGGTTCTTGGGTGGATTACGAGCAGGAATACGACACATTCTCACAAGCCATGGAGATTTAACATATGCAGAGACCGTTAAGCATGCTCAAGGGATAGCCGCCAGTAAAGACATGGAATGCAAGCAAGCAGAATTTACTAGTAAAAAAAAATGGCAGAGATCGAACCAGAGCGATGACGGGAACAAGAAACCAAACGAGCAGGGAAAAGAAGAGGGAAAAATGGGGTCAAGTATGCAGACTAGTAAACCGTTGTGCTCAAATTGTGGGATGAACCATAATAGAGAATGTTTGCTTGGCCAGGAAAAATGTTATCGTTGCAAGGATCCGGGACATGTATCTTACACTTGCACTACTCCGATGCTGAATCCAGGAGAGGAAAGAGTACCGACTGGTGGAAAAGCGCGAGTGTATGTTATGACTCGGAACGATTCTAATCAGGGTGAGTAACTGAATTTCGAGGACGAAATTTTAATAAGAGGGGTAGGATGTAATACCCCGTACTTTTATGACACAATCACATTAATGATATGGATATTATTATTATTAGTAGTAGTATTATTTATTGTGATTTTTTCAGAATTATTTATCTTTCACAATCCTATGTGTTTTAGAATTCTAGGCCTCTAGAGTCTCCTTGTAAAATTAGAATTCATTTTTTTTTTCAGATTAAGATTAGACTCTCGGTTTGATTAGAACCTCTTGTGTTAAGAAATTTTTCACATCAAAATTACCGATTCCAAGGTAAGCCATCACGTCTAGTTCTTCTTCTGTTCTTTCTCTTTTTCCCGTTTCCACTTCCCATCCAAGTCACAACCATCACAACCACCACAAGCAGCAAGCTACCACAATAACTCCCAAGCCCGAACGACTAGAAACCAATAAAGAAAATTCCAGGCCCCAACTGCCCGTTTTCGAACCTCTGCCAACCAACACCAGCAACCACCAAATCACCCGACCCAATTCCCCGAACCACCACGAGCCAGCGCCGGTAACCCAGTCAACCCAAGTCAGCCGCCCCTTCACAAAACCACCAAACCCAACTTCAGTTTATTGCCGCTTCGCCACCATAACTCGCCTGGTCTTCAGCCAGGGTGGTGCGATTCGATAGAGACGAGATGAGACATAAAGCAAATTGAGAGAATTGGACTTTTTGGGCTTGATGATTAAGGAATTATTTGAGGTTTTATTTGAGAGGCAGGAACTTGGGAATTGAAATCAAGTTTTAGGATTGGGAAAAATTAAGAAAGAGAAGAGATGGAGAGTCGCGGGGCATAGACGATGGAGTTTAGAAAATTGATTTGGGTGTTTTACTCTTAGTCTTGTTTATTCTGGAAGATGACGTGTAAAGAATAAGATAATTGATTTTCATTTGAGTTTTAGTTTGGAATTAAGAGTATTAATTTGAAAAAGAGGAAAAGTGGGTTGCAGATTTTAGTTTAAGGGTTGAATTTTTCAATGAGGGGTTTGGGCTTTGACCGAGATTGGGAGAAGATGCGGGGTTTATGGTTAAGCCTAATTTTAACCAGCCTTCTACCAAATTATTCCAAACTCAAATTTAATATTCCTTATTTCAGATTCAGTTCCTTCTCAGTTATCAAAAATTCCAAAGCTGTGTATTAATTAGGATTTTTATTTATTTGTAGGACATAAAGAACACGAGGCCTAGGATTCAAACTGTTGCTTTTTGCATTTGTTAAACTGCAAATTGAGGTGAGAATTTCTATTTGTCTTTTATAAATTGTATGTTAAATTGTTAGTGAAGCATGATGCATGTCCCAAAAACAGAATGGACTTTGTGCTACCAAAATGGCCTTCGGGCTACCAAAACCAGAATGGCCTATGGGCTTCCAGAAACAAAATAGCCTTTGGGCTACGTACCTTATGGTACTCCATAACAGAATATTACATGTGTGTGATTGATGCATTGATAATTTACATGCATATTTATTTTAGATGAATTTTTATTCCCACTGAGCGAGTTGAAAGCTCATCCCACGTTTAAAAATATTTTTCAGGTTAAGGAGCTTGGCGAAGGCATGAGGTGGTGGATGTGGATGCGAGAAATTATTTTATTATCTCTTCCGTATTTTTAGAGTCAAATATTTTATCCGAGTAGTCAAACTAGTTTATTTAGAATTTTTAATGTCGTGCAGTTTCGAGATTTAAATTTTTGACAATTATTCATGCAATTATGGAGATTTTTATTTAATACTTCATTTTATTTAAGTCAATTTTCATTGATCATAGCCTACTTATATATGTATCTTAAAGTTAGAAAAATCGGGCGTTACAAAAATATAGCCAATTTTGATCGATTTATGATTATTAATTATAATTTTTACTTATTAAATCTTTTATCTTGCTAATTTAGAGTATATGATTTTCACTAATGTTGACAGTCAACCAAATTCTTCAACTTTAAGCGATGTATCTTGCCTATAAAGTAATGAAGTATGATGATCTAAAAAGACTCCCTTGGGACAATCATGAATAAAGTGTCCATGTCTTCTGCATTTAAAGCAGAATTGTTTCTCGCCTTTGTTGCCTTGCTTTTATTTATAAATTTTGCAAGTTTTCTAATAAGGCGGCCATTTCTTCGTCTTCCTTGTCACTTGGATAATACGAATTGTTTGAGCTTGGGGCGAGACCTTCCGATTTGATTGTGTACTAGGTTGAGAATTTCATACTTTAGAATTCTTCCTTTCTTTAAGATGGACTTCATATATAAGATATTTCAAATAAACAATTTTGAGCTTCCGTAATAGTCGTGACTTTCTACGATCAAGTTGCGGAAATAACATTATCTTGTCTTCTTCGTAAATAATTTTTCCAAGTGCCATCATGGGGTTAACAATATTATAGAGCCTTTCCACTATATTTGAAACACTTATCCATTAGTCATAGTGAAATTTTCAAAATCTTTGACCAACATGGTCTTCGAGCTTGTTTCACCTTCTTTGTGCCTTTATAGATGGTTTTTAACTCTGTCTACACATCATGTGCGGATCTTATTCCCCTTATACGTTTATATTTCGTAGCTGTAAGAAAGCAATGAAGAATGTTGAGAGCTTTACCATATAAAGAGAAAGTTTCTTGTCGTTTTCATCGAACTTCTTGATGTCTTTGGGAACTAGTATTCAGTCTTCTAATTTTTTTATTGGAGTGGAAACTCCTTGAATGACTATGTTCCAAATATCAAATCAGAACCTTGTAGAAATAATTTCATTCTATCTTTCCAAAATGGAAAGTTGTTGGAATCGAAGAGTGGCGGCTTGTTGGATGATGCACCAGTTGGAAGAATGCTATCGTTCATGGCCATGGATCTTTAAACTCCTAACTTGCGAAGATTCTCAACGAGTAGCCAATAGTTTGGCTCTGATAGCACTTGTTAGTCCAAGTGGCCATGAAAATATAGAGGGGAGGCGAATAAATTTTCTGTAAATCACAAATTCTTCTCTATTTTCTTGGAATTGCTCTTGTGAAGAAATAAACTCGAGAAATTTGAAGACAACTCATGATTTATAGTGATTTGGTTCACCAAGAGCCTACATCCACTACCACCTAGTCCCCGAATGGATTTTCTAATAGTAACTTTAATTCATCGATAAGAAGAATTATTACAACTACATCTTGAAGAGCACCAAATTATTCTTTACAATAACAACTTGAAGAGTACCAAACCCTTCAAAATTATCTTCTAATTAACCAAGCGCGTTCTTACCAAAAATACTAACAAGTGGTTTTATATGATGAAAAAAATCAATATTACACTTGCAAAATGACAATACAATTTATGAATGTAACCAAGAATCAAAGCCTAATTAAAAACTTGAAGCTTAATACAACAAGACTTTGTGAAAATGATGGTAAGAGTGTTCTTGAATTCTTGTTGTGAGTACTGTAAATGTTGTTATTGATCCTTCAAAACCTTCATCTATTTATAGGAGAACTTCAAGATTTGAATTTCATCATAGGCTCATCCACACTTGAATTTGTCAGCAAAAGAAGGATCAAAAGATTTATAAAAATGGTTTAAGAATGTTATAGGAGAATTAATGGCTGAGGTGCTGCTGCAACAATAGTTTGACAGATTTAATAGATAGAGCGACCGATCTCTACATGTAAAATTTGCAAATTCAAACCGTTGGATTAATATTTGACATAGGTTGCTGTCCAGGTAGATCGGGTGCTATGCATAACGATCGGTCGCTGTCCATAGAGACCAATTGTTGTGGATAATGAGTGATTGTTGTCAATACAGAGAAGAAAAATAAATTTTGAACAAAATCAATAGGTATGGTCACCCTCTATAGCTTCCGGTCACTGTCTCCTCAGAAAATTCTCTGTTTTGAAAAATGTCGAAGAACACACAGGTACTGGCCACACTAGATAGCAACCGGTCGCCCTCAAGGTAGAGCTTTCTCCAGATTTTGATACAAATAAGATACAAGTTACACTTCATAGAGATCGGTTAAAATGATGAAAATATTTGAGGCACTCTTAAAAGTATTTTGATAGCATTTGATGAATTTTGTTTTGTTTTTATAAATGGTAAAGTGAAATCATCAAAGTCAATAATATATTGTTCTAACACCTCCCTCCTTCTATACTTTACCTTGACACCTTTGAGACCTAATGATTCATAAAATTTCATCTCCATTCACACCCAATAAAATGACCTTGTTGAAAGAAAACATGGGCACATATTGAAGTTGGATTAAGTTTTAATGTCTCAATTTGGAATGCCAAAAAAACATTGGGATGATGCATTCTACACTTCAGTGTATTTAATAAAAAAAACCCAAAACAAAGTTTTGAAATTCAAGAGTTCATATGAGATGTTACACAAACAACAACATAATTATTCTCACCTTGGGACATTTGGCTGTGAATGGATTCCTTTCTTAAGACCTTATAACAAAGATAAATTAGATCTCAGGTCTCAAGCTGCAGTTTTCTTGGGATATAATAACCAATATAAGGGGTATAAAATTTTATTGCCTAAGGGGAAGGTTATTTTTCCAGACATGTTATATTCGATGCAATGTGTTCTCTTTCCTTTCCTACTCAGGTTGTATGTTGCAAATCTGAGCAACACTCTTCTCAAATAAATAACTCCCTTTCCAACATACTTTCACACACTGATTTTCAATCACCTCAAACCACACCTCACACATGATAGACATATTCCCACCAACACTAATCACTTACACACATCACACTCTCATTCTGCATCTTCGAACAAGATCTCAATCCCTCAACTAATTCATCACCACCTCATATTCCTGATGAGACAAACTTACTAACAGAGCATCAATTTCCCAAAGTGACCTTCCTACTACTCAACATAAACCTCCAGATAGGATCAGCATATGATAACAAGACCCAGAGCTAGGATTTTCAAGTCCGAGACATACAACTCACCACAAGTAAAGTTTTGGAACCTACAACGTTTGCTAGAAGCCTTAAATGATGCAAACCGGAAGGAAGCAATGATTACATAATATGAAGCTTTATAGAGAAATAAAACTTGGTCCTCGACACAACTCCTCGTGGTAGAAATGCTATAAGATGCCAATCGGTGTTCACGCTAAAAATGTTTGCGAGATGGTAAGCATTTAAAAATATAAAGCTCGTCTCGTTGCTAGGAGATACAACCGAGATAGTTGGAATTGACTTTCTTTATGTTCTTAGCCCAGATTATATAACCTAACACAATAATAATTGTTCTCACTATTGCTCTTGCCAAATGATGGTGTGTTAGGAAAATTGATGTGGATAATGCCTTCCTTCATGGGCATCGTTGGAAAAATTGGTGTATATCAAATGGTGAAAATAACTTAAGAAGAGTAACATATGAATGAAATTCGAGGCAAGAGTTGGACTCTTTGTCTTTAAGATGAAATTGCCCAGCTTACGGTGTTAACGGAATCTGGAAATTGCCTTCCAAGATACAACTACTTACTTCTTGTGATAGCAACACTACAAATCACAAGAAACAACGAACACTTGGTGTTTTATAAATTCTCTGTTGACTTTATGCAGAAAGTGTATGAAATTCGAATATTTCAGATGCTAAAATAAATTCTGGGGACTGCTATTTATAGAACTTCATGTGCCTCTTCAGACTGGGTGCAACCTAAGGTTCGGATTGATCATGACCGTTAGATAGCGCATTGTAATTAACAGACGCGATTTGATAGTCCAGATTGCATCCAACTGAAGGTACACATCCCTTGGCATACCCCGCACACCGACAATCGTGTCGATCCGCGTGCCCTGTCAGCGAACAAACACATCCAATCAGCGCCACTGCATGCCACGTGTTGCCACCTGGACGACTCTGCCAAGTTACCGCCACCTGAGCTGTACTGCCACATCACCGAGCCGCTGGATCGAACCTTGGTTCGATTTTCCAAAACTTTAAGGCTCATCAAAGCTCCTCACGATGATGGTACATGTGAAGTGCAAAGTGCGCTCTAAAGCGCCCATTGCGACGTGCGCGGGCCCGACTCCAGCTCCGGCTCATATAGTGCTCTGCACCATCCTCGGTGCTCTTTGAGCTAGCCAAAGGCTAGTCAAAATTGACTTGGTCCATTAGGGTGTACCATAGGGAGCTTCACTAGATTACTCCTTACTATTGGTGAAGTTCTATATAAGGTAGCTAAATTTGCTCCTTGTTTCCTATGTGGGATGTGTTTCTTCACATTCCCATCCTTTCATATTTCAAAATAAAAATGCCTTTTAAGTGGCTTGCTTTGTGCATTTATTTCTCATTCACCCGATATTGGTTTTCAGAAATTTAAAATGCTAGGCTCATCTGTCGGCGGTGTAGATTACATTTATCTTATTTATTTCATACAACATATAAATGAACCCACTTAATTAATTTGTCAAAATTGGGTCAAAACCCAATTTCTAAAAACCAATTTCAACAATCTCTCACATGAATGGAAATTAATGCATATGAGTATGCAGACACTAAAGAGAGTTCAAACGGAAAGTTATTGCATCGGGAAAGGTAGCCTGTGGCTTTGAACCTTCCCTGATGGAATACTATCGGATTTAGTCTTGAACTGTTCAGTTGTTTATGTAAATCAGAACAACAACATCCACACAATGTCTTTCCTAACACTATTTGGTTCTCACGGTTATGTTCATTTTGGTCCTAGACAACATCTTGAATTCATAAATGTTTCGTTGAACTAGCCCGTCACCACACTTATATAGGTGATCTCCTATTAAGAGTATCCTGCTATACTCCACCTCTTTCAAGTATAGGAATTATTAAAAGTTTATAACTAAACTCACCACATTCTGCAGGTTTTTTCACTTGGATAGGAATGAGTTGTAATATGTTCCAAGTGTTTATCCGAATATTCACAACTTAGTTGTCCCATTGAACCAAGGTCTTGGAATCTCCAATTCACAAAGTTGGGTTACCGCTATGAATACTCTTATTTTGTGTATTTTAAGCCCATTCATTTCGATAAGCAGTATACTTGATCTCTATTCAAATCTTTAGTTAACGGATCCGCTAGGTTTTCTTTTGATTTCACGTAATCGATTGTAATAACCCGATTTGAGATCAACTGCCAAACGGTGTTATATCTTCGACGTATATGTCGAGACTTACCGTTGTACATACTATTTTGAGCCCTTCTTATAGCTGACTGGCTATCACAATGTATCATGATTGCAGCCACTGGCTTAGGCCAACAAGAAATATCCTCTAAGAAGTTGCGAAGCCATTCTGCTTCTGCACCAGCTTTATCCAGAGCTACAAATTCCGATTCCATCGTGGATCGATCTATACAAGTTTGTTTAGAGGATTTGCATGACACCGCTCTACCACCAATGGTAAAAACGTAACCACTAGTGGACTTGGAATCTTTTGAGTCAGATATCATATTTGCATCACTGTATCCTTCTAACACAACTGGATATCTTGAGTAATGTAATCCATAATTTTAGGTGAGTCTTAGATATCTAGGAACCATTATCAATGCTTTCCAATGGTCATAGCCAGGATTATTCGTAAATCTACTCAGTTTATTAACTGCGTAGGCAATATCTGGACGAGTGCATTTTGTAACATTCATTAGACTGCCAATAATCCGAGAATATTCTCGTGAGATACAGGCTTACCCTGATTTTTAGCTAAGTGTAAGTTTAAATCAACAGGTGTTTTAGCTGGAGGACTGTCATCGGCACTGAACTTTCAAAGTACCGTCTCAACATAATGAGACTATGACAAAACAAGTCCATCAGATGTTTTAGAGATCTTAATTCTCAAAATAACTTCTGCTACACCTATATCTTTCATATCAAAATGTTTGGTCAATATTTTCTTAGTATTCATGATTATATTATGATTACTACCTATAATTAACATGTCGTCAAAGTATAGACAGACAATAACACAAGCATAGGTGTGTCTTTAATGCAAACGCATTTATCACACTCGTTAATTTTGAAACTATTCGACAATATAGTTATGTCAAATTTCTCGTGCCATTGTTTCGGAGCTTGCTTAAGGCCATACAATGACTTAACGAGTTTGCACACATTCTTCTCCTATACAGGAGCGACAAACCTTTCGGGTTGTTCTATATAAATTTCTTTTTCTAATTCACCATTTAGAAAAGTCATTTTCATATCCATTTGGTGTATCTCAAGGTTATGCAATGCATCAATAGCAATGAAAACTCTAATAGATGTGATTCTTGTCACAGGTGAATACATATCAAAGAAATCAAGGCCTTCTTTTTGTTTAAATCCTTTAGCTACTAATCTGGCCTTGTACTTATCAATAGTTCCATCAGCTTTATATTTCGTTTTAAGGATCCACTTGCATCCTAAAGGCTTATTTCTCAGTGGGAGATCTACCAACTCCCAAGTGTGATTTTGCATAATAGAATCTATCTCATTATTAATAGCTTCTTTCTAGAATGAAGCTTCTAGACTGGACAATGCTTCACCAATTGTTCTTGGTTCATTTTCTAGCACATAAGTTAGAAAATCTCGACCAAAAAACTTAGTTATTTTGGCTCTTTTATTGCATCTTGGTTCTTCATCACTTTGATGATCACTATGAGCAGTATCACGTGTTTTTTTGCAAGAATTAACTTCTTTTCTTTCTTGACAAGGACACACGTCTTCGAAAAATACAACATTCCTTGATTCAATAACTGCACCTTCTTGTACATATGGAATTGCTGATTTGTGCACTAAAAATCGATATGCACTACTGTTATTAGTATTAGAGCTGTCAAAGTGACTGGCCGGGCCGACCGTGCTGACCCATCGAGCAGGGGAAATCGGGCGGGCGGGCCCGAATTTCTTCGGTCACTATTTTGGAGAGCCCAACCCATGTTTTAAAAATACACTAAAATTGCTTCGCCAACTTAGGACCGATTGGGCCGCCCGGTGTTTTGGGCCTAATGGAGTAGGGCCACTTTTCATAGCTCTAATTAGTATATCCAATGAAAATGCAACCTATCGTTTTAGCCCCTGTCTTGACTTATTTTAACTTATTCATTTCTACTTTCGCCAAACACCCACACACTTTAAGGTATTTATATGAAGGTTTATGACCTTTCCATAACTCATACGGAGTTTTATCTTTATTTTTGTGTGGTATTTTACTAAGAATGTGGTTACCCGAGAGAATTGCTTCCCCCCACGGATAGTTGGAATTGGCATTCTTTATGTTTTTAGCCCAGTTATATAACTTGCCACAATAAGAATTGTTCTCACTATTGCTCTTGCCAAATGATGGTGTGTTAGGCAAATTGATGTGGATAATGCCTTCCTTCATGGGCACTGTTGGAAAAACTGGTTGGTGTATATCGACTGGCTGAAAATAACTTGAGCAGAGTAATATATGAATGAAAGTTGAGGCAAGAGTTAGACTCTTTGTCTTTAAGACTAAATTGGCCCACTCACGGTGTTAACGGAATCTGGAAATTGCCTCCCAAGATACAACTACTTACTTCTTGTGATAGCAACACTACAAATCACAAGAAACACACTTGGTGTTTTATGAATTCTCTATTGACTTTATGCAGAAAGGGTATGAAATTAGAATATTTCAGATGCTAAAATGAATTCTGGGGACTGCTATATATAGAACTTCATGTGCCTCTTCAGACTGGGTGCAACCCCATGTTCGGATTGATCACGAACGTCAGATCGCGCTTTGTGATTAACAGACGCGATCTGATGGTTCAAATTGCATCCAACTGAAGGTACATATCCCTTGGCATGCATCCCTGCACACTGGACAATCATGTCCAGTCATGGTGCCCTGTCAGCGAACAGACGCATCCAATCAGCGCCACTGCATGCCACATATCGCCACTTGGATGACTCAGCCAAGTCACTGCCACCTGAGCTGCCTTGCCATGTCACCGAGCCACTAGACCGAACCTTGGTTCTATTTTCCAAAAACTTTAAGGCTCTTCAAAGCTCCTCGCGACGATGCATACATTCGAAGTGCAAAGTGCGCCTCAAGTGCCCATTGCGATGTCTTGTGGTCCGACTCCGGCTTCGGCTCGGATGGTGCTCGCACCGTCCTCGGTGCTCTTTGAGCTAGCCAAAGGCTAGTCAAAATTGACTTGGTACATTTGGGTGTACCATAAGGAGCTTCACTAGATTACTCCTTACATTGGTGAAGTTCTATATAAGGTAGCTAATTTTGCTCCTTGTTTTCTATGTGGGATGTGTTTCTACCAACTCCCAACTATGATTTTGCATAATGGAATCTATCTCATTATTAATAGCTTCTTTCTAGAATGTGTTATGGATAGTGCCTTTAAAGCAATTGTGAATTATTTTTGATTATTAATAAATGCGACATTTATTTTCGAACTCTTTTACATATTGTATGTATTTTCTTGAACATCATGAAAATCTCTAGTTTATTTAATGTAACCATAATCGTAGTATATAAATGTTATATACAAGAGGATTAAAATTATGGAAAATAAACTAAAATTAAGTTCGTGATGAAATTAATTAAAGTATGGGATCTTTAATTAAAACATCACTAGTGCGACCCAGAATATTTTGAATGTGTTTGTCTTATCTGGACCATCGATGTGGAGACATCTTAGTGGGGTCATTTATATATGATCATATAGGACTTGGACCGATTTAATTTTAGTTTTTCATACAAATTCCGTTGTAGAAATGAAAAATCAAATTAAATCACTAGATGATCATATATGGATAAATCTTAATCCTGAGTGATTATAGACTCCTGTTTATTTCTGTGTGATTCTTAATTTACTCGTTTAAGTTTGTCCTACGACATTCCCAACACTTGCATTTTAGATTCACATTTGAATTAAATAGCTGGGAATATAAATTCACAGACATGGAATCCATTCCTTCTTGCGAGAAATAGAAAAAAACGATTATCTTATTTGTTAATTTTGGAACTGAATAGTTTGAGATCTCTAATTTATAATTCGATTATAAATTAACCATTGACTAGTGAATTAATGGTAAATGAAGATAAGAGGTAATTGAAGAGGTTTAACGGATACTACCTAGCTTCAATTACGAATTGTCTATGGAGGATTAATCTATTTGTAATGATTATATTAATAGACTGCTCATTTTGTAGAGTAAGATATTCTATAATTATAAGAGTGCAATTCCGAACTTATAGTGGACTAATATCGGAATTAATAAGTTGAATAAATTAATTAAAGGGTTTAATTATTTATTCGATTTATCGATCTTATAATTATAGGTCCATAGTCCCCCGGTTCACGTTCCTAGAGTAAACGGGTTAGAAATAATATTTTCTGTTCTTAAGGGTTTTTGGAAAAGAGTTTTCCAAAATATTTGGGCTAATATATTAATATCAGTTGATTCAGGGAATATCTGGTATTCTACGATTTTTTTGTATTGGGAATTAAATAAATATAAGATATTTATGATATTAATATAATTATTAAATTGATAATTATATTGGATAATTATCGATTAGAGTTTGAGTCTATCTAGAATTATGAATTCTAGATTAGATAGGAAACTGAGTTGGAGTGGGAAAATGATTGAACAAGACCTATAAAAGGGGACCACATCTCACTATTTGATGACAAGAATTTTCGCCCCTCCCTCGCGAGGTTTTGAAAAATCCAAAGTAGCCAAAAGTAGTTTTGCCGCAAAACCAATTGACCCACTTGTCACCTAACTTCCCGTTATTTAAAAGTTAGGCTTAATTGCAAAAGATGCCTGTAATTCTTGAGATGGCATTTTAGGACGGTAAGTATCAAGTTGGCAAAATATACCCGAAAGTTTATGAAGTTTGGCAAAATTGGTCCTATAAGTTTTTACTTAAGCAAATTATGTCCTATAAGTTTTGAATTGTTGCAAAATTGGTCCAATGGGATAATTGAATATTTCCATAATGCCAATTATACCCTTATTCATACATATTGCTTATTTGACTAAGTTTGCTTAAAATGGTATCGAGCCTAGGTTTATTAAGAACTTTTAGTTAAATTTATTATATTTATGTAATTAACAATTGGTGAGGAGAAATTACTCCGAGATTATGGATCCGGACCGATGTCGAGAT
>JABTTQ020002122.1:0-107427 GCA_016081115.2 Rehmannia glutinosa
GTACCCTTACAGGACATATCTTCAAATATTGACGATGTATGCACAAGAACACCTTGACCAGGTTTCATATTGGGAATACCAACATGAAGAAAAAGAACAGCAGGAGCCGATGGGAAAACCTTAAGGCAATGCAAAATGCGAGCGAGAATATTATAGGCGATTCGGGATGCTTAACTGCACTTATATGTTCACTTGATGAACCTTCAAGAAACAATTCATGAAAATTCCCATCGAACAATGATTCCGATGGAGTACCGGAGTGGAACGAGATACTTCAGATAAATCTAAGATCTCCGAAGATCTTAGAGAAATCCGTAAGACGGTGCAAAATTATGGCAACCGCCATATTCATCTACAAAGACAAGTTCATCATATCCGAGAACCGGATGGAGACGATGGTGAAATATCGAAGGAAACTCTTGAACTCCTTCATGATATTGTAAACGAGTCAAGAACCGGAGGGCAGGCCAAGTTCATCGGGAGGAAGGAAACGTATTGATTTTGGGACAAGACCCTATTTACACCAAAAGGGGAAACCAACCAAGTCATACGAAAAATGACGGATGAGGAGAAACTCATTGCTCTAATCAAAGGAAAATCCATCAAAAATTAAAAAAGATGGATATTGAAAAAATGAATCTTAAAGATCTACATGACTGGCGAGAATCCTTCGGGATTAGGTATTGTAGATTTAAAGATGAACGCAGTGAGGAATCGCCTTTGGTTACCTATGACCCACAAGGTAGACCAATTCCACCACCACCGCCACCAAAGTGAATCCTAACGTCGAAGAAAGTACAGTTCACATCATGGAACTCAGACGAGAGGATGCCACACGCGGGGATTTCACGACGGAAGTGATCCACTTTCGGGGACGGAGGTCGAAACCCTATCGGGAACGGACAACCTACCTAGGAAAGGTGAATGTTTATCGACGCCTTATGGAAGATCGCACTCGACCCAATACATCCGTATGGGTTGATGTTAAATCTAGACATCCTGATTTTAAAAATAGAGAAGTTCTCATTGATGAATGGGCTTGACTATGAGAATTTCAAAGTAGAACCCTCGATCTTACAAAAGATTCATTCATTTTACTCCTTGAAATGAGTCTTGAAGGATCGGTGAAGATTGCTCGGGATATGACCGATGCCGCATTTAAAAGTTCGGTCACATCGGGGAATCACTTAAAGGAATTGTCGATGGTATGGCAAAATTATTCAAAATCCAATTCATCGACAAAGTTATTTCGAGGATTAGAGGATGAAAAAGAAAGAAATATAAACAAGCCCTCTATAGCCTTGAGTTCTTGGATATTTGTCATCATATTGACGAATATATCAAGTTGTTCACCGAATACGGTGGAAATCCAAGATTGAGGAGAAAGAAGCGGCAAACTATTCTTTGCCAAGATTCCGAGTCCCGGAGAGAAATGCTTATCGGGAATACAAGGGTGGAGCCGAAGTAGAAACGGTGGCTTAAAAATGTCTTTCCTAAAGGCCAAGTTATCCGAATGGTGCTATCAAGCGCTCGCACAGAATTACAAGAGATTAAGAGGAATTAACAAAACAGTTCCTCTATGTTGTGTGGATAATGATATCCCAACAGATTGTGGAGGTCAACCAAGGCGGCACAAGAAGAAGAAGGAGAGAAGCCATCCATACCGCCGCGAAGCAAAGAAAAGAAGTAGGTCTTCATGGAGACCTAGAAGGTTTTGGTCAAAACAAAAAGCCCGAAGCTACAAAACGGGACAAAGACCAAAGCACCAAGTAGAGTAGAGCCTCATCATCGGGTTCTAATCAAGCAAGTACCAGAAATCCGGGGAAGAAGAACTTTCAGGCGTGCTCACACCAGAGCAAATGAAAGTTTCAAAGACTGTAATTGCTGGACATGCGGAGCAAGAGGACATATCTCGACTGATTGTCCAGAAAACCAGAAACGAGGAGTCAGACAGTTCGAGGCTACACCGGAAATCGAAGAAGCTATCTATTATCAAGATCTTATACAAGTGTATCAATTTGAGGATATTCCCTCAGATGAAAGCATTTATGAAGAAGAAATATATTCGACGATGGAAGTGACTCACTCGAGAATCGGAGTGAAAAAGAAATTCTTCAATGCACGCTTAGAGAGGATATGTCAGGATTCCTCTCTCACACGACAGTTTCTCATAAGACTCTTATGAGAATCATGAAGGAAGATCCAAAGCTTCAAGTCTATGATGGATTTACGATCGGAGCTATGGAAAAAGCATTGGATAAAATTGGGTTTCGTAATAGAAAACACCAAATTATCCACAGGGTAACAACCGGAGAATTTGCTATTCCGATGGAGTTTACCGGTAACCTGATCGAGATGCAGTTGGTCCCTATTAGAGAAATACAAGAGATCAAAAGCAAAGTTAAAAGAGAAGTTGCAAACACACTCTCATGGATTCATATCGGAGCCATAAGAGTAATTATTAAAGCAACATTCAAAGAAGGAATTGATTCGCCTCTCAATCTTGCTATCTTTGACAAGCGAATCTCGCATCTCAAGGATTCATGCCTTGGAGCGATTCTGAGAAATTTGTATGCGGGGAAATTAGCATTTAATGTCTATCCTAGAATTGCATACAATTTGGGAGATCGAGACTTCAGTAGAGTCCTAACCCTTCATCAAGATTTCAAAAGAGTCGATTTGATGAAAGAAGGAAATAGGCCTTACTCGATCACAAACAAGATTTCCTATGCTCTCTCGAATACTCATCATTCAAGTATTCTTGAGAAAGGAATTTATTGAAGTCCCAAGAATCTTTGAGGACTTTGCCAGGGTGGTGTTACGAGAAATCATTGAATCTCCAACTATTAAAGAGATTGATATGGTAATTCAAGATCAATCGATCTTCAACAAAAGTCGGAGTCTCGAGTTGAGCCTAGAAGGATGTCTTTCCAACAAGACGGGATGGTGAGTAGCAGCCATTGGGAAGAAAGGAGACCAAGTACGATTCACGCATCCCCGATGTTTTTAAAACAAGGGAGAGAGCCGAAATGTCCGAATGATGGCGAGAGGTTGAAGTAATATTCGACATCACTCAAAAGGATAACATTTTTCCTTGTGATGTTTTATATTATCTCCAACAACCAATCGTTGGAAGGTATCAAGGAAGCCTCGAAGATAGGAGAAATTGAGCTTACTATCACGGGAGTTGCGGGAAAGATCCCGAGAACAATTAATACCGGGAATTGAATTTCTTGAGGAGCATAAGCCTTGGGAAAGATTACAAGATGGAATGGAGTTCACAGTGGCTAATAAAAGATACGTAATCGATGACCACTAGTCCATTCTCCATATACATTTCTATTGGAATGTTATATGTCGAATACAAGGTCGAGTATTTCGCCGCCTATATTGATTCAGTCTTAGGAATATGTACTTTGCAAAGCCGGATATTTTTCCTAAAGAAATTGGAGAAGATTTACCAGCTATCGCAAGAAGAGATTTCTCTAAAAGGATTCTTATCCTTAACAGGGGAATTAAACAAGCGAGAAATAATGATCGGAGGCGCGGGCGCACCCCATGGTACAAAGTAAAGACGCCACCAATCTATTTCCATGATACAGTGCAGATATTTTGCAAGGAAACAATTTCCTACAAACATTCAAGCGATTCACACAAGAGAACGAGACGAGAAGACTTATTTTCACAACCTTATGTGATCATAAGATTATTGTCGAGCGGGGAAGCATTTTACGAAAAATGCCTATTAATTTTCGCAGCAAGCGTGGTGATGAAGCCAAACTTCGCAATCCAAAAATGGCGGATCGAAGGAAATTTGATGAAGCTTTATTATCCTATAGACAATTTGGTTCCATCCGAAGGATCAAGATATGAGATAATAACTTGTATTCATTCGAGTACAAGGAGAAGAACGAGTCACCCGAAGCCATTGCGAATTATGGATGAGTCTAATGGAGAATCTACAGAGTGATGTAACCATAGAGGAACAAATATCACTCGAGGATATCAAGAAAAAGATCCAAAGGAATTACAATGAAGATCCTTTGGCTTGGTGGGATAAGAACGAGCTTAAAGCTTCCTTAAAGGTTAAACTGGAAAGGAGTACGAGTTCGTAAGATTCAAACTAATCCTTATGAACCGGGAAGATCGTGAGGATATGCAAATGATACTTAAGGAACATCTTGACCTTAAGTTAATTTCACCAGAGTTTCTCCATACAATGATCCGAGGATTCTTAGTCGAAACCATGGAGAAATCAAAAGAGGAAAGCCAAGACTTGTTATTAATTACAAAGGGATTAATAACATTTTGGAATTCGGCGGATATTATATCCCCAAGAGAGAACATCCGGTTAATCGTATCAAAGGTGCCAAGATATTCTCAAAGTTCGATTGCAAGTCTGGATTTTACCAGATTAAGATGGATGAAGAAAGTAAGAAGTTCACAGCCTTTCTCTACACCACAAGGACACTATATTTGAAATGTGATGCCTATGGGATTGGCTAATGCACCCAGATATATCAAAGAAAGATGGATAATCTATTCAAAGATTATTTCAGTTTCATGTTCGTGTACATCGATGACATTCTTATCGCCTCAAAGAACATGAAGGAGCATCTCAAGCATTTGGAAATATTCTCAGATGTTTGTCACAAGGAAGGATTAGTGCTTTCAGAAAAGAAGGCAGTGATTGCAACAAGACAGATTGAATTCTTAGGAATTGAGATCGACGAATCTGGAATAATCCTACAAAGTCATATTGTAGAAAAGATACAGGGATTTCCAGATACATTGAAAGACAAGAAGCAACTTCAGAGTTTTCTTGGAGTTGTCAATTTTGCTGGAATGTTCATAAACAATCTAGCACATTACAGGAAGGTGTTTAGCCCATTGCTTAAAAAAAAAAAAGGATGCGATATTCAAATGGGAGAATGAACATCAAGAAGGAATCAAGCAACTTAAGGAAGTTTGTAAAAATCTTCCGAAACTTGCAATTCCACAGATGAAGATGAACTGTTCTTTATACGATCCGGTGATTATTGGTGGGCAGCGGTACTTACAAAAGCTACACCAAATGGAGAAGTGCCATGCAGATACTGCAGTGGTTTATTCACACCAGTGAATCGACTCGGTGGCATATCAACGAGAAAGAATTCTTTGCAGTCAGAAAGGCTTTTAAAAAATGGCCTTTATTTTTACTGGCTAAAAAGTTTATCTTAAAAATTGATAATTCAAGTGTTAAAGCTTTTCTGAAAAACAAAATTGAATCAAAACCAGAAAAAGCTAGAATACTTAGATGGCAGGCTGAATGCCAATATTATGATTATGATATTGTCATTATAAAATCTCATGAAAATATTCTTGCAGATTTTCTAACAAGAGATGGAGGGAATTGAAGTTGATTCCATCCTCACTGCATCAAGACATCTTGGAGACCAACTGGAAATGCTACTCCGAGAATTTGATACCCTGGTCATCAATGCTGATTTGGCCGGGAAATTACAAAGGAATGATCGGGACAAAGTAACCGATCGTATACGAGCATGTGTCCGGTCTCACTCTCAGTTGAGAACGGCATTTCAAGGCCACTCCTCCGGGCCGCTAATAAGCAAACGGAGCGTTTAGAGCGCAGGCTCCCAACCTCGTAGAAGAGGATTCCGGTACCTCTAGCACAAGTCCTAAGTCGGTAGAAATATTGGCCCAAGAAAAATTGATACTCCTGAGTCAAATCCTCGAGTTATCACATCAACCCAAAGACGTCCGGGGTAAAGGGCGAAGAGATCAATCTTAGGCCTATGATGGGCACTTCCAAGGTTGATACTAACGAGATTAAAGTTTCTTCTTCTTGGCGGGAATACAGGCAAATTGGGAGAAACTAATTACCGAGCATGGGATATCTCGGAAAAAACAAAGATTGATGTTTTCGAAAATATCCAAGGGTTTGGATGCTACCAAATTCCAGCCCTCAAGAAGTGAAGAGGTGGTACGAGTTTGGGGCTTTGACCTCATCTATACTACTTCACCAGGATTCCGGAGATCACAAAATTACCAAAGTGGATCCAGGAAGTCGCTTACATTTGAGTCTTTGGTCCAACAATGACAACCTAAGACGAGGGGATACATTGAGCCGTATTTCATAAGTGCGGACAGAGCCCGTCGGAAAAGGTGGACATGAAGCCTTCCATTACATTAAGCCAAGACCGGATGAAAGAGCCTTCGGAAATATCAAGGAGGCAAGTTCGGAAAAGTACAATTGGCCATGACCTTTATCAAGATCGATCACTACAAGAAGGGCATGGGGATTGTGGGTCTGTCTCACGAGAGATGGACAAAGTCAAGTTTCCGTTCATGTTCTACCAAATTCGGTGAACGGGTCATTCTGTTGAATACCATGACAGAAAAACTACAAGGTTCGCAGAAGATCCATTCAAAAGAAAAGAAATCTTCTATGGGAAAATAAGCTGCCGGGGAGTAAAGAAACTCACGGAAATATTGTAACATGGCTCATATAGGCCATTGGGAACTTGGTCTGTCCCGAATGTCAAAACCAGAAAGAACCCGGAATTTGGCAAAGGATTTCGGCCAAAAGTCGATCGGAGAAGACCCGCGACGGAGAAGAAAAGTCACAAAAGTATCCAAAGTTTGGGGACAACCAAAAATTAGATTCCCCAACAAAGCTAGTGGAGACATGTGACTCCAGACAGTAACAACCCACTCAACAAAAAGAGAGAAAGTGGGTCCATAAAAGATGCCGTCCAAAGTATTACAAGACAAAGGACGAGTCGGCCAGGATTTGGAAATTTGTATAAAGAACTTCGGATACTGACAAGATGGGGCCAATCCATGTGAAGAAAGGGAAAGGCCAACTAATTGCTGCAAGTGGAAGCAAGCAATAATTCAAGAGTTTGATGTAAGCGGTGGACGTCTTACATTCCAACAAAAGTCAAGTCCGAAATTGAAATCCGGACTTACATCTATTTAAACCAGAGTTTGAAGGAGGCCGAGGACATCGAACATTTCCTTAGACTTCTTACAATAAACTTTCTTTGTAAAATTTTTGTTGTGAGTTTAGAATTTGAGAGTGTTTTGGTTTTGAGTTTTAGTTTTAATTTTATGTACAAGAGTGTGATAGCCTTTATGAGAGGCTAAAGTTTTCTCCTCCCAAAAGGAGATTTCGATGTAATAAATTTTTCTTTAAGTTCTTAATAAAATAAAATTTGTTTGTTCAACATGTGTTCATAATGTACTATTGATCAATCCCCTTTGAAGAATTACTTTTACGCCTTGGAGTAGGAAACGAACCAAGGCCGTGTCTTTGATTTTCGAGGGAGTCGGATAACTTGCAGATCATCTTCCCCGAGGGTCAAGTTGAACAGTGAGGAGCCGTGTTTGTCAAACGATCCGGGGGCGATAATTTTCCGACTGGTGGCGTTGCGAACCACTTTACCTGGTAATGCTTGTTTGGTCAAAAGAGGTATGAATTTTAAGGGATTTATTAATTTTACGGAAGCATGTTGGGCCCGATATGGTCGTAATGGACTATATCCGTTTTATCTAAACACTTTAGTCCGAAATCGATTTTGAATTATGAAGCATTTAAGTATGTCCTATTGAGTTTATAAGTGGAAACCCGACATGATCCACTTAAAACCTCTGAATAGAGACTGGATCTAAGTAGGTGTAACAATGCCACGAACGGAAATAGGTATCCGAAAAATGTAAATTTTCATAATCCTTGATATTAGGATTTTTTTTTTTTTTTTTTGAAAATAGCGGGGTATGAAAGGATTGAAATTACTAAATTTTGGGAGTTATAGGACTATAATTGCTACCTTTGAAAGATAAAGGACCTAATTTGCTATTGGGCCATAAGGGCAAAATTGTCCAGGGCATAAATTGCCACTTAAACAAAATATAGTCCTCTTTTGCTACTACTTAAAAGTTCTTGGGTATATTTTGCAATTTGGCCTAAAAGTTCCTTTGTTTTCCTTCAATAAAGTCAGTTGGCCAATTCATTTGATACAAAAATTAGTTTTGGTTAATCAAATCAATTCAAAAGGAATCAATTGGGCCAAATCCTTTGGATTAAATATTCACTAAAAGACACCATTTTGTGGGCAAAATATTTGACGTTGTTTTCAAAACGTAATTTTGTGGTTTAATTTTAAGCCTAGTTCAATTCCCCCTCCTATCCAGTTAGCCCAACCTACAATCTCTTTACTTGAGTACATTGTAGGAAAATTAAAGTTAGGAACTTAGAATTATTATTTGGGTGCCCACACACTGCCGTTGATAGGGAGGATTGAATTGGAAGATCGTAGTGTCTACGAGCTTTGGGATTCGAAAGATTGACGGAGAAAAATGAAGAACAAGAAAATCATCGAAAGAGGTAAATTTTCTTTTCTTCCTTTTAGTTTGAATAAATATAATAAGTATGATCATGTATTCTTATATCTAAAATTTGATTTTTGAAATCCCTCGCTTCCGCTTTCGTTCGATTAGATCGAAAAAGCCGGATCTTATTTGACTCAGATTTGATCCAGACCCGAATAATTTCCAACAAATGGTATCGAGCCATTTGGTTTTTTGACATAAGAACTAGATCTACTTTATTAAATTTATTTTGGAGTGGATTTAGGATTTGATCTTGCATGTTTTAATATATGGATGCATGGACGTTTTTGAATTTAAGGCATCGATCCAAACCGTCATATTTGTTATTTCGCGGATTAATATTTATGTGATGTATATGTGATATATGTGCCATGCATATTGATATGTCATTTATGGAACCCACTCCCAAACATGTCATGCATCATAATAATTGAATTGTTTAATTGTTATGATAAATCTATGAGATAGATTGACATTGATATAAAATTATTTTATATGGTGTTTAAAATTGATATAAAAGTGTTTTATATAATTTTTAAAATTTTGTATAAAAGTGTTTTATATAATTCTTTAAATTTTGTATAAAAGTGTTTATATGATTTTAAAATTGGGATAATTATTTGGAATTAATTTTGTGAAAAATGGATCCGATTTTTATGAAAAATCTCTGAATTGCATGTTTTAGAAATAAAATAATTCGGATTCGTGTTCGGGCAGCCCGAGCAGGCACCAGGCAGCCTTGGGGCAAAAATGGCTAAAACACCATTCCACTCGGTGGAAAGAAATACAGAACCTCTAGAATTAAATCATATTGATATATGTGATTTAAAGTTTGTGCAAATTAGAGATGGAAAAAAGTATTTTGTTACCTTTATCGATGATTGCACAAGATAGTATTATGTATATCTTTTGAGAAGAAAAGATGAGACCTTAGAAGCTTTTAAAAGCTATAAGATTGAGGTTGAAAATCAACTTTGCAAACAAATTAAGATAATTCGAAGTGATAGAGGTGGAGAATGTGAAGCTCCTTTTGATGAATTTTGCTCAGATTCTGGTATTATTCATCAAACGACAACTCCTTATTCACCACAATCAAACGGTGTTGCTGAACGCAAAAATCCGAACTCTTAAAGAGATGATGAATGCTTATTTGATAAATTCGGGTTTACCTCAGAATTTGTGGGGGGAAAGTAGTTCTCTCGGCTAACCACATTCTTAGTAAAATTCCACACAAAAATAAAGATAAAACTTCGTATGAGTTATGGAAAGGTCATAAACCTTCCTATAAAAACCTTAAAGTGTGTGGGTGTTTGGCTAAAGTAGAAATGCCTAAGCCAAAATAAGTCAAGACATGGCCTAAAATGATAGATTGCGTTTTCATTGAATATGCTAATAACAGTAGTGCATATCGAATTTTAGTGCACAAATCAGCAATTGCAGATGCACAAGAAGGTGCAATTATTGAATCAAGGAATGTTGTATTTTTTGAAGACGTATTTCGTTGTCAAGAAAGAAAAGAAGTTAATTATCGCAAAAGAACACGTGATACTACTCATAGTGATCATCAAAGTGATGAAGAACCAAGACGCACTAAAAGAGCCAAAATAACTAAGTCTTTTGGTCCAGATTTTCTAACTTATGTGCTAGAAAATGAACCAAGAACAATTGGTGAAGCATTGTCAGTTTAGAAGCTTCATTTCGTTGGAAATTATTCGGGTCCCGGATCTAACTGAGTTAAATAAGATCGGCTTTTCGATCTAATCAAACGGAAGCAAAAGCGAGGATTTCAAAAATCAAATTTTAGATATAAGAATACAAGATCATGCTTATTAAATTTATTCAAACTAAAAGGAAGAAAAGAAAATTTACCTCTTTCGATGATTTTCTTGTTCTTCGCTTTTTCTCCGTCAATCTTTCGAATCCCAAGCTCGTAGACACCATGATCTTCCAATTCGATCCTCCCTATCAACAACAGTGTGTGGGCACCCAAACAATATTTCTAAGTTCCTAAGTTTAATTTTCCTACGATGTACTCAACTCATGAGATTGTAGGATTGGGCTAACTAGATAGGAGGGGAATTGAACTAAGCTTAAAATTAAACCACAAAATCACGTATTGAAAAAAGCGTTAAATATTTTGCCCTCAAAATGGTGTGTTTGCCGTGAATATTTAATCCAAAGGATTTGGCCCAATTGATTCCTTTTGAATTGATTTGATTAATCAAAACTAATTTTTGTATCAAATTGGCCAACCGACTTTATTGAAGGAAAACAAATGAACTTTTAAATAACAGAAGTTGGTGACAAGTGGGTCAATTAGTTTTGCGGCAAAACTACTTTTGGGTAATTTGGATTTTTCAAAACCTGCGAGGAGGGGCCGAAAATTCTTGTCATCAAATAGTGAGATGTGGTCCCCTTTATAGGCCTTGTTCAATCGTTTCCCACTCCAACTCGTTTCTATCTAATCTAGAATTCATAATTCTAGATAGACTCAAACTCTAATTGATAATTATCCAATATAATTATCAATTTAATAATTATATTAATATCATAAATATCTTATATTTATTTAATTCCCAATACAAATCAAAATCGTAGAATATCGATATTCCCTAATTAATCGATATTAATATATTAGCCCAAATATTTTCCAAAACCCTTAGGAATAGAAAATATTATTTCTAATCCGTTTACTCTAGGAAGGCAAACGGGGACCATGGACTGTAATTATAAGCTCCAATAAATCGAATGAATAATTAAACTCTTTAATTAATTTATTTAACTTATTAATTCCGATATTACTCCACTATACTCTTATAATTATAGAATATCTTACTCTACAAAATGAGCAGTCCATTGATATAATCATTGCATATAGATTAATCCTCCATAGTCAATTCGTAATTGAAGCTATGTAATATCCGTTAAACATCTTCAATTATCTTTTATCCTCATTTACCATTAATTCACTAGCCAATGGTTAATTTATAATCGAATTATAAATTAGAGATCTCAAACCATTCAGTTCCAGAATTAACAAATGAGAGAATGTCTTTCTACTTCTCACAAGAAGGAATGGATTCCATATCTGTGAATTTATATTCCCAGCTATTTAATTAAAATGTGAATCTAAAATGCAAGTGTTGGGAATGTCGTAGGACAAACTTAAACGAGCAAATTAAGAATCACACAGAAATAAACAGGAGTCTATAATCACTCAGGATTAAGATTTATCCATATATGATCATCTAGTGATTTAATTTGATTTTTTCATTTCTACAACAGAATTTGTATGAAAAATTCAAATTAAATCGGTCCAAGTCCTATATGATCATATCATATATAAATGCTCCCACTAAGATGTCTCCACATCGACGGTCCGGATAAGACAGTCATATTTAAAATGTTCTGGGCCGCATTAGTGATGTTTTAATTAAAGATCCCATACGTTAATTAATTTCATCACGGACTTAATTTTAGTTTATTTTCCATAATCTTAATCCTCTTGTATATAACACTTATATACTAAGATTATGGTTACATTAAATAAACTAGGTATTTTCATGGCGTTCAAGAAAATACATACAATATGTAAAAGAGTTCGAAAATAAATATTGCATTTATTAATAATAAAAAACAATTCACAATTGCTTTAAGGGCACTATCCCTAACAATCTCCCACTTGCCCCAAAGCATATGGGACATGTCTCCCAGGCCTATATTCTTGTGCCTCTAAAAACACTTTTCAGGCTGGGTCTTGTTGACAAGATCAATAAGAATGTACACTGACCCAAATATCGACTTTCGAGTATCCTTGTCTGACTAAAATTTAGAATCAGTGCAGTCGTCTATTTTAAGGTCAACCACCTAAATAGACAAACATCTTGATCTAAAACTGTAATATCCCGTATTTTTCAATTATTATTATATGAATTATAATTTTATTAATCAGAAAAATATAATTTTAATTAGCCTCTTTTAATGAAAATTTCAGTTATGAATTTAGAAGGGCTCAAACTTAATGAAAAGAAGATGAAAGGTGAAGGGTTATAATTTTTAATGTAAGAACTTAATTCTCAATCATAAATTCCAGAATTCAACTCTATAAATTGAAAATTTTCCTTTACAAACTTCACCCCATTTCTCTACAAATCAGATTCAAGAATCGAGAATCAAGAGGATTAGAACAATCACTTTTATATTCTACGCGGATTAACAAAAAACAGTTGAGGTAGGGATTTTTAATTTTTGTCTTTATATAATGTTTCATGTGAATATTTACATTTATATATGATATGCAGAGGAACTAGTCAGGGACCGTAAATAGGTCCGGGATCGAAGTTGATCTTCGGGTTAAGCCGCCGTACTAAATTTATTAACTGGCCAGTCAGAGGAAATCACAGAGGAAATTACAGAGGAAAATTTCATGTTTTATTATAAGTGTTTATGCTTGTATGATTTATTATGTATTGACAAAAGTTGGTCCCTACTGAGCAAGTGGAAGCTCACCCTATCATTTTCATAACTTTTCAGGTTGAGGAGTCCGAGCGAGGATTGGAGGCGGTGGATGCGAAAACAATAGATTTTAGTTTATTTTGATTTTTAAGAAAAAAATTATTATTGTCAATGGTATTGAAATATTGTTGATAATTAGTGTTTTATTTTTGGAAGGATAAATATTTTATATGGGTAAAAGTGCTTCTATTTATTTTGATGAAAATTTTAACTATAGGCTTTGTTTTATAAAATATGTCTTTTATAGCTCTTTTATTTAATTACTTGAATATTTAAAAACTGGGGCGTTACAAGTGGTATCAGAACAGGTCTATGGTTCTGTAGACTTGAAAATAAAAATATATTTTCAAATTTTAAAAGAAAATTATCTAGTGACATCCACCTCCGCCATATCTCGTCGGATTCCTCAAGGTATGCAATTTATTATGTCACGTTATTTATTTTATTCATGAAATGTTTTATATTATCATGTTTTAAAAGTACATTTTATAAATTCAAGTCATCATCTTTTTTTAAAAGCATTATTGCACGTGTACTTTCAATATTAGACAAGAATCCTCGTGTAAAAAAATGACATATTTTTTTCATGAACTTTGGTAAGACAACGAATTTCGAGGACGAATTTTTTTTAAAGGTGGATAGTATGTAATATCCCGTATTTTTCAATTATTATTATATGAATTATAATTTTATTAATCAGAAAAATATAATTTTTATTAGCCTCTTTTAATGAAAATTTCAGTTATGAATTTAGAAGAGCTCAAACTTAATGAAAAGAAGATGAAAGGGGAAGGGTAACAGAATGAAAATAACTTGAGCGAAGTAAAGAATGAATGAAAGTCGAGGCAAGAGTTGGTCTCTTTGTATTTAAGACGAAATTGCCCGCTCACGGTGTTAACTTAATATGGAAATTGCCTCCCAAGATATAATAACTTACTTCTTGTGTGAAACACCACAAATCACAAGAAACAACGAACACTTGGTGTTTTATGAACTCTCTCTGTTGACTTTATGCGAGAAAGTGTATAAAAATCGAATTTTCCATATGCTAAAATGAATTATGAGCATCGCTATTTATAGAACTTCATGTGTCTCTTTAGACTAGGTGCAACCTCGGGTTCGGATCGATTATGACCGTCGATTGCGCCTTGTGATCAACAACCACGTCGATGGTCAGATCACATCCAATCAAGGTACACATCCTTGCATGCATGCACCCTACACACCTTTGGACAATCGTGTTTAGTCACGCGTGCCTTGTCGTGAACAGATACGCCCAATTAGCCCCCTTTGCATGCCACATGTTGCCACGGGCGACTACGCCAAGTCATCCTAACTACCGCCGCCCACGTCACCAAGCTATTGGACCTAACCCTAGTTTGATTTTACAAAACTTTAAGGCTCCTCAAAGTTTTCGCGACGATGCGTACGTGCAAAGTGCGCCTCTATAGTGCCCATAGCGACTAAGTGCGACATGCCTGGGCCTAGGCCAAAGGCTAGTCAAAATTAACTTGGTCCACTAGGGTGTACCATAAGAAGCTTTAACAGATTATTCCTTACTATCGGTGAAGTTCTATATAAGGTAGCTAATTTTGCTCGTTGTTTCCTATGTGGGATGTGTCTCTTCACATTTCCACTCTTTTAGATTTCCAAATAAAAATGTCTTTTAAGTGGCTTACTTTGTGTATTTATTTCTCATTCATCCGATATTGGTTTTGAGAAATTCAAAATGCTAAAATCATCCACTCGCGGTGTAGATTACGTTTATCTCATTTATTTCATACAACAAATAAATGGATTAATTAATTAGTCAAAATTGGGTCAAAACCCAATTTCTAAAAACCAACTTCAACAGGCACTAAGATAAGGATATGGAGATTTATATACAATAACCTATTAGGAAAAATCGGATCCCACATTCATCCCCTAGGGACAAGCGAGAAATAATCGAGAAATAAAATAAAAAATAACAACAATTCACAACACAAGAATTTACATGGAAACTTCCAAACCGGAGAAAAATCACGGGCCCACTGAGAAAGAAATTCCACTATGTAAAATATTTTTACAATCACACAGACATTATGTCTCCCAACCCCAGTGCCCCCACACTCTTACAAACCTTTGACTAACTCACACCTCTCTCCTAACTCTCCATACTAGAGAATACAAGAAAGGAATTGAACTAGAGTCAAACCATAAATGTTAAAGTGTATTTGACTGGTGTAATTTAAACCACACCACATGGGTTCCTTAAATAACCTTAAGGTCCCCACCCATTTTGTTCCACAAGCAATGTGGGACAAAACCCACTTCTTTTATTTTTGACACCAAAAACCAACAAACTCCACCTTGGCAAAATAAAAGAAGCTCCACCATTGTCTTCACCGACAATCATGATTCTCAAACCCGAGAACCATCATTCTCAAATCAGAGAACCCTACTCCACCATATGAGTAGACCACTTAGAATACACCATTCTAAGAATTTCCTCGGCACATGTCGAAAACGCCGCTGAAATTTATGGTGCAACTCCCAGCTTTTGGCCCTCCCGAATTCCTTCAACCATCAACATAAACACACACCTTGTATCCATGACAAATCGATTCCGTGTGTAAAAATCCACCACACACCCCGCATCTATGTCAACTAATACCCGTGTGAAAAATTCCACCACACCCCGCATCCATGACATGCCAATGCCCGTGTGCAAATTCACGAACCCGCTAACATAACCGCATCCTCTTTCATGGCAACTGACATGCCAAAAGGACATACATTTTTCGTCGGATAAAATCCTCACTATCACAATGTCGGCCGGATTAGGAGCTATTTGCCGATCAACTCCACCTCCACCGAGCGGTTCACCTTCAAAGCCTGTGTAACCCGAATAGTAATAACACGTCTTTGACTTATACTTGCCATAAGCCAAACATGACTCATCCATCAAATTTCTCCACCGCTTGAACCACCTAGCCACGATGAACAATCGCCTCCAAAGAGACCCCGGACACCGCTCAAGAAATATTTTTCGATATGGAAGGTCGATATGGTGCGACCACAGAGCATACTCAGAATTTCAAGAGAGCCAACCCGGGCTCTGATACCACTTGTTGGGAAAAATTGGATCCCACATTCATCCCTTCGGGACAAGCAGAAATAACCGAGCAATAAAATTGAAAATAACAACAATTCACAACACAAGAATTTACGTGGAAACTCCAAAACCGGAGAAAACCCACGGGCCCACAGAGAAAGAAATTCCACTACGTGAAATATTTTTACAATCACACAGACATTCTGTCTCGCAACCCCAGTGCCCCCACACTCTTACAAACCTTTGATTAACTCACACCTCTCTCTCAACTCTCCATACTAGAGAATACAAGAAATGAATTTAACTAGAGTCAAACCATAAAGGTTAAAGTGTATTTGACTGGTGCAATTGAAACCACACCACATGAGTTCCTTAAATAACCTTAAGGTTCCCACCCATTTTGTTCCACAAGCTAGCATTGTGGGACAAAACCCACTTCTTTTGTTTTTGACACCAAAAACCAACACAGCCACCTGAATTTGAAATTGACAGATAATAAGGCACGATTTGCGAACTTCACAAGGCTCAATATGGGTTGAAGCAAGCTTCCAAAGCTTGATTTGGAAGACTTTAGTCTGTCCTCTATTCCATTTGCTTCCACTCATCCAAAACTGATGCTTCATTATTTACTAGACTAACTTCTAACTCCATTACTTATCTTATTGTTTATGTGGATGACATGGTGATTACGGGTAGCTTAAGTTCTGAGATATCTGCCATCATTGTTGCGCTCAATTTTTTTCCCAATCAACGATTTAGGGCTTTTACAGTATTTTCTGGGAGTTGAGGTGAATACTACTTCAAGGATGTTTCTATCACAAAAAAAATATGTTCAAGATTTTCTTGCTAAAGTTCAAATGACAGATTGCGATAGCAAGACAACACCTACGATCATCTTTCCCTGTTTATCGAAATTTCATGAAAACCATTTCGTTGAAGGGCAACTTTATAGACAAATTGTTGGGAGCTTGTAATATCATATAATCACACGTCCAATAATTGTTAGTCGCAGCGGAGGCGTGTCGTGATCCAAGATTTGATTTATTCTGAATATCCGATGAATCACACCAACAAGATGATGTCAAAAAATAAATAATACTGACAAAATATAAAATATACACAGTAAATTTTACGTGGTTCAGCAAAATCCACCACGTCCACGAGAGTTTTCGTTGTGAAACCCTATATTGGAATATCGACGTAGTCATTTCGGATAAATATTTTAGGTATATCAAACCTATTTTGAGATTTTAGGTAATAATCATCTATTTTTCATACATATTATTCAGGATTTATTTGTATTATATCGAGTTATTTTTTTGAGTGTTTATGATCGAATTATAGAGATAGAATATTATTAATTAGTGTCTTGATTATTTAAAAGCGATATTATTATCGTTGAAAATCCTAGTTATATAGGCGATCAATATTCGTTAGCAATAGATCTTATTTATTTATCTATGTAAGACCTCAATTATGTGTAACCATTAACTCGATTTTGTTTTTCACTCAGATTAGTCGAAACCTTAATCCTAGTTTTTAAATTTCTATTTGATCCCTACATTATTTTTTATATACAAAATTCCATTAGGCCTCATAAAATGGGTTATTATCTCCTAAAATTACATTTACCTACAATTATAGACTTTCAAAATATTTTTGATTTTTATCTTTTGGTGATTTTAAAGCTTTAAAAGAGAGTAAATTTTATCATCAATTCTTCAAAATTGTGAACCACATATCCTACCCATAACCCATTTAAGTCTTGAATTAAAAATGATGATTGCAAAACTTAGTCAAGCAAGCTTTCTACACTACCTCTCTCTCTTGTTAGAAGATAGACTTTACAATAAACAATAGAGAGCTACTATTTTCACCCCAAATTCTTATAAATACACCCCTCTCCCTATATATTTTTATAAAATTAAAATGACTTCAAATGACTATTATGCACTTATTATCGAAAAATACACCCACCGGTTTTTTGAAGTGTGGCACGATCGTGCTCTGCTTTTTTAATACATGGCACGATCGTGCCATACTTTAAAATCCGCACGATCGCACTCTATTTTTAATACATGGCACGATCGTGCTCTATTTTAATACATGGCATGATCGTGCTCTATTTTAATACATGGCATGATCGTGCCACACTTTAAAATAGAGCACGATCGTGCCTATTCGAACATGGTGAAAAAATGCACGAACTTGAAATATAAAAACCCAAAAATTGTAACGCCATTTCCAACCCAATCTATAAAATATTTAATCTATTAAAAATGACACATTTTCGCACTTAATGCTATAGTTAAAATAGCACGATAGTAAAAAAATAAAAAATTAGCAATTGAAACCCTAGGGAAGAAGAAAAAAAACGGAAAAAATGGGTGTATTTTGAATTTTTAATAATAAGGGCATAATAGTCATTTTAAGTTATTTTAATTTTGTTAAAATAGGAGGTGGGGTGTATTTATAAGAATTTGGGGTGCAAATAGCGGCTCCCTAAACAAAATTATCCTTCCATTTCTTTGCTAAGGCCGATTCTTGAGAGAGAGTGAGAGACCAGAATTCTTCACTTTATTCGCAAAAACCGCACTAAAATGAAACAACCAACACATCAAAACCAACTTCTCTCCTCTTTTGTCCTAAAACCATTTATATTCTCAAGAAAATAACCAAGTATGTTTGCAATTTTTAACCATGAAAACTCTAGATATGTCATCCTAAACCATCATCCTACCTAGTGGAATGAGAAGAAAATATTTTTCTTGGTCAATAAAAATGGACCGAAAGCTTGGAAATAGAAAGGGAATAATTTTATTTCAAGTTTCAACATCAAACTACTAGGTAAGTTGGAGGTTCATTTTCAGGATTTTTATGGATTTTAATTTGATGATTATAATCTCATGGGTTAGGAATATGATGAGTTTGTAGGGGTTTTTGTCTGGGCAGAGTTTGATCGCCCGAGAAGTTGAAGTCAAAAATTGATAAAGATTGAGGTGGGTACCAATTTTTGTAACAAATTAAATGAAAATCTTAGACTTGATGTTATTCCATTTCAATTAAAATCTGATTTTTGAAAACTACAAATTCCATATTTAATTACATTTTTTATGTGAAGACTAATTGGTATAACTTTTAAAATATTGTGTTAATCCGAGAAATTTGAATAAATGATATTTTGTTATTAAAATTGGTATTCATTAAAAACTAAATAAAAGCTAAGAGACCAATGAAAGCGCAAAAGTGATTTCGAATAATCTTTTCGAATGCTATGTTTACTTTAGTCAACATGTTTGGGATATTTACAAGATCACAAAATAAGATAAGTGATAAGATTAAGCGCAGGCAGTTGAATGCATAATGGATACAAAATTACTTCAATATTATTTTAAGATTTCTGTAGGCTGTTGTCAAAGAAGTTATAAGCTAATACATATGTTGATGTATATTACGTATTAGAAATGAATAAAATAATAGTATTAAAATGATAAATAATCATAATAATTGTAGTAAAGAGTAAGGGGTGATATATGATAACTGTTGGATTTTATTATAGGAAACCTTCAAAGCTTGGGTAAGGAATTTGTTGGAAATATTCGGTGATCCTAGCAAAGGTGGGGAAAATATTATTTTCCTAAAGAAAATTAAGATTTGCTTGAAATTTCATAAATGTCACGACATTCACTATTTCATGAACTTCACGACATTAAACTATTTCATGATTACATGGTACACGCCATTTTAAAGATAATTTAGTTGTTAAAGAAAACATGAATTGTATCATTCATGGTTTGCATTACATGTACATTTGTATTATAACTCTTGCAACTGCTTGACTTGACATTTGAACAAATAAATGTCATTTTGACAAAAATATTAACTATTAGAGTCTATTACGGTCCTGGATAGGTTAGACAATGGATCGAACAGTTGTCTGTGGGTCCTTGTTTGACTATCCATGTGCCTACTCCCACTTTTCTCGTCGCGCAGGAGACGGCGACAAAACTTGGGTCGTAGAATGGTATATTCATGAATATGACGATCTCTCGGGTAATAAAACCCATAGCTAAAGAGACGCCGAGCCTACGGGGAGGGATAAAGTGATCGGGCCGCCAAATATTGTTGGATACCATAAGGAGAACGGACAGTGGTCGGTGTTGATCAATATCGAACCTACGTTTCTTGTTTTGCCAACTATGATTGACTCGATCGATGTTTTTAATTAAATGATTTTATTTTAAAACGAGATATCTATGTTGATTTTAAAAATGGAGATATCCATAGCCATTCAAAAGCAAAACATTTATCGATTTAATTAATCACAGTTGCATAATGTGCTTAGCATCATTGGTCGCATTAAAAATTGATTGATAAATTCATCGATTGCAAAAATGTTCTTTATTATCACGGTAAATGAATCTTTTGTACACCATTATCATGCATACATGAATATCTTTTGGCACACTAAGTATTTTGCTCACGCAAGAGGTAAATATTTTAGTATTCAAATATTGCATTCCCCTACCCCAACCTACTGAGCTCGTTTAGCTCACCCCACGATTTTATAAAATTAACTTTCAGAGACAGACCATTTTGAGATCGATGAGACCAGCATGATACTTCCAAACAAGGATTGACCCAACCTATCAGGTTTTTTTTTAAAGACTTGTTTGTCAGTATTTGACAATGTAGCTATTATCTTGTAAGGATATGTTACTTGAACTCTACTTTAATTATATGGATTTATAGACTTCCTATGTATTTATGGTTTTTAGTTTTGTGTACATTGGATCATAGCTCACGTGGAGCCTAAGTTGATGAATATGTGGAGTCGAATTGGGTGCTATTTTGATTACGAATTGGGGTGTGACATCCGTTCTTTACGAACGAAGAATTTTTTGGTACAAGAAAAATGCACCGCTTGAAAATTATGGACCAAACTCAAGAATATAAGACTAATACAACTACTTTACTAGCAATCAAAGAACACTCTCCCAATCTCTTTGTATTGCCCAAAAGAAAAAAATATACTGAGTTTTTTCCCGTACTTATCACAATTTAACTTACACAAATTGATCTCTCCAAATGCCACACTCTATTTTTCTCCTCTTGCTTTTCACTCTTGGTTGGATGCATTTTTCCTCTCAACTCTCCAAAGCCTTTTATAGGCAAAATAATGAGAGAAAGATATCAAATCACATTAAATGTGTTTCCCAAAACTCCCAACTTCTACCATAAAGTTTGTGGTGGTTGGGTATTCACCTAACAATCTCCACTTCTACCATAAACACTTTTCTCACAAACCAGAAAATCGAAACACCATTGGCCTTCAGTCCTATGCACATACTAAATCAGTCAGGTGCTAATTCCACATGATTCAATCGGCCAATCCACACATGCAGTCCAATCAACACGACTAGTTGACTTCTAAGCCGGACAGCCCCAATCCATCCTCTCACCCAAGAGGATTTTCCCTACACTCGTATGCACCCTGGAAGCTTTTGGTGGGCTCCACTTCTAGTAATCCTTTGAGGTTACCAGACGATACAAATTCTGATGCTTCTCTCCCACCATTA
This sequence comes from Rehmannia glutinosa, assembly GCA_016081115.2. Taxonomy (NCBI): domain Eukaryota; kingdom Viridiplantae; phylum Streptophyta; class Magnoliopsida; order Lamiales; family Orobanchaceae; genus Rehmannia; species Rehmannia glutinosa. Next base: position 21,586 of record JABTTQ020002122.1, read on the forward strand.
GGAAGTCTCCACCACGTGTGACTTTGAGGACTCCACCTTCAGCTGAATACTCACAACCCTTGGAATCCAGTTGGTCCAAGAAAATTAGATTCCTTCGCATATTTGGGACATAGACCACACCACCCAAAGTACGATCCAGTCCACACCAATCCAAATCCCATGACTCTACAAGTAGAACCATCACCGAAGGATAAAGTTCCTGTTCTCTGCAATTATAGTGAATCAAAATAATCTCTTCTGGAGTACACATGTATTACGCACCATGAATCAAAAATCCACCCATCTCGAAGAAGTATATATATACTTATGGAGATTGTGTAAACATCTCCATCTTCCGCAGCCTATCACCGCCCCTTCACCATCATCATCATTCTTTCTCCGAGGACAATTAATTTTCATATGACCCTCCTCATGACAATGATAACAGATAATGCCCTTTCTCCTGGTCTTTCAATCTTAGGGATGGCAAAATGGCCCGCCTCGATGGGTACCCGTCCCGCCCGCCCCGTGACCCATGGCGGGACGGGGCGGGGTGGGGCGGAGTATCACCGCGCCCCGTGGGTACTCGCCCGCCCGCCCGTGCTATTTTTGTTTTATTTTTTTAATATATTAAATGTATATTTTATATGTATATTATATAAAATAATATAGTTTTATGTATTTAATATTATATTTAACATATATAATGACAAATTTTATAATACAAAATATAATATTAAAAATTACTAATAATATAAAATATAAGATAAAAATATAAAAATTAAAATAATTCAACACTAGGCGACCCGCCCCACCCGTAGGGGATGGGGCGGTCCGGGTATTGAGATACCCGTCCCGCCCCGCTCCATTGCCATCCCTATTCAATCTGACCTGCTGGTCGTAGATCCACCATCAGATTTTCTCCCGTTCCGATTCATGCCCCGAGCAACAAAAGCAGATTCATGTCCCTCCTCCTGGGTTGCCTTCTTTTGTTTTTCATGGGACAACAATGATGCTTTTATATGCTCCAAGTTCAAGTATGTCTTTCCCATATAGCAACGTCGTCACCAGTCTATCATATGAATCCGGGATAGAGGTACGAAATAAAATGGCTTTATCTTCTTCCTCAATCTTTCCACCAACTTTCCTCGCTTTGATCCACTAGCCCATGAAACGGTTCATGTGGTCCATTGTCACCCTCCCCGCATCTTTAGCCTATATAATCGCAACTTTAGAAGCAACTTTGTGGACAGATATTTCCGAGATATAAGTTATCTAATTTTTTCCACAACTCTTGTCTTTGGATAGTCAAAATCATCATTCACTATATTATTGATATTGTTGTCCACAATAAAAAGTCGAATCATGCTAACACAACGCGATTTGAGATCTTCCTAATCGTGCGTTTTTTATATCTCGCCGATTTTTCCTCATCTCCTTTCAACGCCATTGTCGGCCCTATTGAACCAGGAGATGAAATCTCTTTACCGTCAAATTGTTGCACCTTGAATGGATTTTTCATTGCTGCCCATCCAAGAAAAAACAAATCTCAATTTTCAACCTTGCCCGAGCTACCAAGTAGTCAGTAATACCACTTGTTGGGCGCAACAAAGATGTGTCGTGATCCGAGATTTAATTTATCTGAAATATCCTACAAATCACTCCAACAAGATGATAGCAAAAAGTCAATGATATCATCAAAATACAAAAAATCACACATAGGTTTTACGTGGTTTGGGAAAATCTGCCCATGTCGATGAGAGTTTTTGTTCTTTACTAGTAAAGATTTCTCGCTACAAGAAAAATACATCCATTGAGTTTTATGGACCAAACCCACGAATATAAGACTCGACAACCACTTTACTAGCTATCAAAGAACACTCTACCAACCTCTATGTAATGCCCAAGAGAAGAAAAATACCCAAGTGTTTTCCCGCACTTATCACAATTTAACTCATACAAATTGATCTCCCCAAATGACATACTCTATTTGTTTCCTCATGTTTTTCACTCTCGGTTGGATACATTTTTCATCTCAACTCTCCAAAGTCTTTTATAGGCAAAATAATGCGAGAAATATATCAAAATACATTAAATATGTTTCCCAAAACTCCCAACTCCCACCATATGTTCTGTGGTGGTTGAGTGTTCACCTAACAAAAATTACTTTTGTCGTTAATAAGTTAAGTCAATTAATGCAAAATCCTCTTGATCTTCATTGGAAGGCAATGAAAAGCTTTCACAGATATGTATCTTGTACAATTGATTTTGGTCTTCAACTTTTCAAATTCTCTCACTTAAGTTACAAATTATGGTATTTTCTGATTGATTGGCTTCCGACTCGATGATCGCAAATCCACTTCCGTGCATCGTATTTACGTTAAATATTTTGATTTCTTAGAGCTCTCGTAAGAAACACGCGCTTTTCGCTCCTCGATTCGCAGGTCGAACACGAAGCCTGGGGCCATGCAATGCAAGAAGTTCTTTGGTTAAAATCTTACTCAAAGAATTGCACTTTGAGCCACGATGACCATTTTTTATTTGGGTTGATAATCTAAGAGTCGTTTTGAAGTCTTCCAATCCAATTATACAAGCTCGAACAAAACATGCTGAAATGGATTTACTCTTTATCCGTGAGAAGGTTCAAAATAAGTCTGTTCTCGGTCAATTCCTCATTCATATGCGAAATCGATTGAATGTCATATATATGCATATTTTTTTAATTATATTATTATAATTCATTAATGATGAGAAACTTAATACTAATAATTAAATAATTTAATAGAAATCAAATTAAATTTAATAAATAAAAAAAAAAAATAAAATATATAATATATATGCATTTAATATCATAACTTAGTTTTAAAAACAAAAGAGCGACAACTAAGTAATTAATAATGGAATAGGAGAATAAAATTATATTTTTATAGTATAAGGGGGTAAAGTGATACAAATTGAGAGTATAAGGAGTAAACTGATACAATTAAAAATATAAGAGGTAAAGTGATATTCCATGAGAGTATATGGGGTAAAGTGAGATTTACCCGAATTTAATTCAAAGATTAGGATAGGTTTTATGGAAAAAATTGCAAAATTAGTCCGCTCTGTTCAAGCTTTTGTAATTGTGGTCCTCTAACTATTAAAAAGTCACAATTTTAGGACTAATGCCACCGGAAATTGATAATTTGGCTGGAATTTCTGCATGTGAGAGACATGTGACACAATTAATCTTAATCTTCAGCTGTTGGATCCACACCTTCCTACATAGACGCCTAAGTGGATTAAAAAAACATGGGTGGGATTAAATTGCCAGCTCATATTTTCACATCATGCCATATGAATTAAAACTGCCATGTAGAATGATTTGGAAAATAATAATAAATAATAAATAACTATATAAAATATAATTATAAAATAGTTTTTTATTCGTTTTCTTTTTCTTTCCTTTTCTTTTTTTCCTCTTTTAATTTTCCATTTTACTTCTTTGCTGGTTATTAGAGATAAAGATAAAGACTCAGTCAAATCCTAATCATCTCAACAACCCTTTACATTAGTTGTGTTTATTGTAGTTCCATAGAAATATCTGTTGTATTTGAATTTCAAATTACTGTTATCTTATCATTTTGTAATCTTATATATTTACTTTGTTATGAGTAATACAAGTGCTTTTTCAGCTCATTCAAATATTCTTATTTGGTATCCAGAGCATCACTTGCTCTAACGAGTTACATATCCTTTTTTTTTCTACTGCAAAATTTTCCAAATGGCTACAAACAACTCTGATAATATTCCATCTGCTTCCAATAACACACCCACTCCCGCCGTCCCACCCACTACCACTTTTCCAAATTCTAAATCAACTATGTCTTCCTTGATAGAAATTAATGTGGCAAATCAACTCCCATTAAAGCTTACACCAACCAACTACTACTCATGGAAGACCCAATTTGATGCCCTGCTCTATGGTATGACTTGGTCGGCTATGTCGATGGCTCTTTGCCATTACCTCCCACTAAGATAATAGTGGGTGGCATAATTACATCTAATCCTGACTATTTATTTTGGATGCGTCATGATAAATCGATACTTCTTGGAATCATTGGCTCCTTAAGTCCTAATGTGGTTCCTATAATTCGTTCCTCTCAAACATCTGCTGAAGCATGCACTCGTTTAGAAAAGAAATATGCGAGCCCATCATCTTTACTCATCATGGGACTTACAAAACAACTCACTTTTCTCTCTCGTGGCAATCAACCAATCACGGAATATCTTGCAGAGATCCGTGATATTGCTGATGAACCGGCTCTTGTCGACACACCCATTCCTCCTCAATTTTTAATAACTCACACACTCAATGGTGTGGGTCCTGCATTCAAAGAACTCGTTGTTGTTGTCCGTGTTCGTGACACGGTTATCAGTTTTGACGAGCTTCAAGAAAAATTGATACAATATGAAGCTTTCCTTAAACGCGATGAACTTTGCACAAATGGTCTTCTTGGCTCTGTAACCATCAATGCTACACGGTTTTCTCCCTCCAATTACTCAAACAATAAGAAAAATGGCAATAAGTTTAATTCAAATAATCATTCTCAAAGCAACAATCAGAATCGTTTTTCGGGATCTTCCACTTCAAACAACACAAATAGGCAGCCTATTATCTGTCGGCTTTGTTATAAAAAAGGCCACACAAACCCGTCAATATTATCTTTCGCAAAATGCCTCTTCTTTCCATCCTTAAATCCCTACCGACAATCCGCCACAAAATCATCAACTTGTAATTAACTTCTTGTCTTCGAGGCATCACATCATGTTACCGCATATATTAATAATTTATCTACTCGACAGGCTTACGGGGGCCTAACGATGTAGTAATTGGAGATGGTTCAGATTTAAAAATATCACACATTGGTCAAACACATTTATTTTCTCCTTCTAATCAAGTTAATTTATCTAATGTTCTTTGTGTACCAAATATGAATAATAACTTAATTTCCGTGAGTCAATTTTGCAAAACAAATAATGCGTCTTTTGAGTTCTTACCTCATTATTTTTTTTGTGAAGGAGCTTTCCATGGAGGCACGAATTGCAGAGGGACAGAGCAAGAATAATGTATACAGCCATTAAGCAAGTCAATATGAGCATCAAAGCTTCTCTTCCTATTTGGCATGATAGACTTGGTCACCCATCAAATAAGATCCTAAATAAACTTCTTGCTCAAAATCAAATTGTTTTTTTTTCTAGATCATGTCCTGAGTTTTGTCATTCTTGCCAGTGTAATAAAAGCCATAAACTACCATTTGACAATTCAACTTTAATGAATAGTCTTCATTTGGAATTATTATTCACTAATATTTGGGGTCCTTCCCCGTTAATTCTATAGATGGTTTCTCATATTATTTATTTGTCGTAGATCATATTACCAAATTTTCTTGGCTTTTCCCAATGACTCACGAGTCTGATGTTTCATCCATTTTTCCACAATTTAAGATAATGGTTGAAAAACAATTTCAAACATCAATTGCAATTTTTATTCAGGATGGTGATACTTTCGAATATTAAAAGTCTAAAACCTCTCTTTGCTCAATTTGGCATTCAACACCATATATCCCCACCATATACACCTGAACACATCTCTTATGCTGAGAGACGTCATCGCAATATTGTAGAAACCTGAAATAACACTACTTCATCGTGCTAACCTCTCCTTAACACTTGTGGTCATTTGACTCCCGGATCACGATTTACCTTATTAATCGCTTCTTCCGACTCAAATGCTCGACGGTAAAACCTCGTCCGAGTGCTTATATAAAATCAAGCCAAACTATCATAAACTCGACATTTGGTTGCTTGTGTTATCCATGGCTGCGTGCATATCTTTGTGAATAAACTAGAACCACGTTCTAAAGCTTGTAGATTCCTTGGCTACTCTCATACACACCATGCCTTCATTTGTTTTGAACCCGTGGCACATAAGTTTTATTATTCTAGACATGTGCGGTTCATTGAGACACTATTTCTTTCACTCAACACCTCTCCACCAAAGATCTTTCTTTCCTCTCAACTTTTAAGTCATTGGTCGCCAAACACAACACAATTCCCATCTTCATTATCCTCTAATCCCACATCGGATGTTGCACCAATTGATGACACCCTTGTCAAGATCATCCATTTTCCACAAACACGCTCATCATCGATTTCCTCCCTCTCATAATTCACCTATCCATAACTACCCACCTACACAACAAGATCAATCTATCGGGTCATTACCACAACACTTAATCCCCAAGTTCGGATGTCTAGTGCATTAGAAGAAGTATTATCAAGCACCGCCGCTCTAATCGATGTGTTCCGCCGTGAGCATCCTGTCACACAAGAAACAATAGCTCCATCACGTGGCCAACCGACTTATGCGCCGTATTCGGGTTTGGATCCTCGCTCTCCCTCAAACTGATTTTGGACACCATCTAGATCAACACAAGTTTTAGTTTGAAATTATTTGCATTAATTGACAGACGGGCCATACCCCCATACCATTGATTATCTTTCGGTTGGAAGTAATCTCTAACTGCTCTTGTCACGGGTCTCTCAACTGTTTTGCCTATTCGCCACCATTGGCGATCATCGTTATTTATGTTGTCCACACTGCCCCTATCGTTCTCATCCTCAACGCTCTCCTCAAATTGATTTTGGACACCATCTAGATCAACACAGTTTTTAGTTTGAAATTATTTGCATTAACTGACAGACGGCCATACCCCATACCATTGATTAACTTTCGGTTGGAAGTAATCTCTAATCGCTCTTGTCACGGGTCTCTCAATCAGTTCGCCTATTCGCCACCGATTGGCGCCATCGTTATTTATGTTGTCCACACTGTCCCTATCGTTCTCATCCTCAGACTCTCCCTCAAACCGATTTTGGACACCATCTAGATCAACACAGTTTTAGCTTGAAATTATTTACATTAATTGACAGACGGGCCATACCCCATACCATTGATTAACTTTCGGTTGGAAGTAATCTCTAATCGCTTCTTGTCACGAGTCTCTCGATCTGGTTCTGCTTATTCGCCACCGGTTGACGCTCATCGTTATTTATGTTGTCCACACTGTCCCTATCGTTCTCATCTGCCATCGCTTTCAATCTTTTCCTAAACTGTTTTGTTTTATTTTCGATCTCTATGTCAATGGGTATCGGTTCGACATATCCGAATGTGTGATCATGCACTACCCGCACTCTACGTAAAAACAATGTTAGAACCAAAACAAAAGTAAAATAAAAAATAAAGAATAAAAGAATAAAAAATTTTGCTTCCATTAAGATTGAACTACTTATTACTATATATATGTTGAATCTTTGAATCCTCGACAATGGCACCATAAAATTAATCGTGAAAATCTTTTCACTAAATCGCAAGTGTACAAAGTGTATCTAGTAGATAGCAAATGAGAAATGTCGTATTCTTCAGGGAGTATTGAATACAAAAACGTAAAAAGCAAGAAATATCGTATTTCAATTTTATTGAAGCGGTCGAAAATCAAAGAGTTTATTTAAACTAATCCTAAATTAACAAATAAAATATCTAAAATTGTTAAAGACCCAAACTCCACAAGTTTTTTAGCAAATACGAAAGCAACCTTAGGCACATAATATCAACATGCTTCTTCAATATTAATTCCAATTAATATTTCATCAAAACCAGCTTTTGTGTAACTATGGGTTCAATTCGAATTAGTTTATTCCCCTCTTGGGGCGCATAAGATAAAAGTTGATTAATAAGAAATGAAGGTATCCCTACTCAATCAATTAATATTAACTCCCAAAAAATCTTTGAATTGAAGTACTCTCCACAAACAGTTCTATGTCTCCCGACTCAATTCCCGTTTATGTTATGAACTCGCGTTTCATAAGTTAGATCTAATCTCCCGAATTTTGACCCAACAAATAATACATGCAAATTATTGATCAGGTAATCTACAAGAAACAAGCACTCGAATTCACAAATAGAACACAAAAACCAATTAAGAAAAACAATCAAATTAGAATTAACATGAATCCACAGTTTGATAATGCCCTAGGATTAGAAAGATTAGCCTAGCATATTTGACAATAAATTCATATAATAACTTGAAATCAAATAGTTTGACATCGAATTAAGTACAAACAAGAGATCTTAATTAAGAGGATAGAACCTTTCTTGTCAGGATGGATCATTCTTCTAAGTCTTGAACCCTTGTGTTTTCATAGATGTGAAAGGTTTGTGGTGTTCTTCTTTGATTTGTGTCTCTCTCTCAGAAGTATGTGAATTTGTCTAATCCCAAGTGTATTTTTGTGTATGAAGTTTTCTATTTTCGTCCAGTGCTGATCTTCCTTTTAAAGATGCTTGGAGAGATCACTTGTAGAGTCCCGTCGGAACTAAAAAACAAAATTTACCGCCCTACAAAATACACGGCCGTGTATTTCTACATGGTCCAACTTTGTATTTACTTTTCTTCTCTATTTTTGCTCGGAACAATATACACGACCGTGCATTAATACATGGTATGGTCATGTAATCCGTCTCTGAAGTTCTTCACTCGTACAAGTCGCACGTGCGTGTAAAATCACGTGGTCATGTAGTATTACACGGTCTGACTGTGTACTTTTTCTTTCGTGTTTTCTTTGCGTATTTGACCGTATCTTCGCATTCGGCATTCTTGTTTGGGCCATCCTACTAATATCTTTCCTTTTAGCTCCCTCGTGCAAATTTCGAGAATATATGTCAGATCATGCCCGACAAAGGAAACCAACTAAACTACATGCAAATGCATCGAATATGTATCAAAATAATCCCCTAAATGCACGTATAATTTATACATATCAAGATGCATTTTCCAAGTTGATTTTTTGACAAAATTTCGAGAGTATTTTCTTTGTGAGATAAGAATTCGTTCCTTCAATTGTTTAATTTGCAAACTCAAGAATAAACAAAATTCTCCTACCATGCTCATTTCAAAGGTGGATGACATGCAACTAACAAATTATTTTAATCTTATCCGAGTAGGAACCAAATACAATGCCATCAACATAACTTGAGAATCATGATGTTATGATTTTTCTTTTGAATGAATATGGTTTTATCAACTTCACCACGTTTAAAACCAATATGAAGAAGGTAATGTCCGATCGATCTACCATACCAAGCTCTAGAAGCTTGTTTAAGACTATGGAGAGTCTTTTAAGCTTATACACATGGTTGCGCTTAAAAGGGTCCTCAAAGCCATTAGGTTGTTCTACAAATGATTCTTCGTCTAAAAATCCATTTAAAATGCGCTTTTTACATCCATTTGGTGAAGATTCAAACCCAGATAACATGCAATCGTAAGCAACAATCATATGACTCAATACGGACTACAGGAGTGAAGATTTCATCAAATCCATCCCTTCAACCGTGTATACCCTTGAGCTACTAATCGTGCTTTGTTGTGAACACTTTTTCCCCGATTCATCTGTTTTATTTTTTAAATTCATTTTGTTCATATGACATTCACATCATCCGCCTAGGAACCATAAACCATACATCATTTTTAACAAATTTATATAGTTCCTCTTACAAAGGCATGAATTCAAAACTCATCTTTTAAAGCTTCAATGACATTCTTAGGTTCGAATTTAGACACAAAAAATATTGTTCTCACATTGGTAGAGTCACAGACATGCAAAACATTCTCACTATATCACGATAATTGATTCTAGTTTTCCTTTTTGTATTAATACCATCGCCTACATCACCAATGATTTGAGATGTAGCGCTTTTTTCGAATCCTTGAAGGTATATCTCTATCATGATCTATAATTGAGTCGAGGACTAATCAATATGTCCAATGTCGGCAGTAGTCGATTTCGGCTCAGCAGATACAAATGTGGGCTCGGATGTCACCACATTTGATCTTGCATCTCGTGTCGATATGATCGAGCACCATATTCTCGTCACATATGTGTCGTAGTGGTAACACGTTTCGGTGATATCGATCAAATTACCAACATTATCTTCTTCATTTTTTCTTGCAATATCAGAAAGATCATGGAAGACAACATTAACGGAATCCATTATAGTCTTTGTCCGAAGATTATAGACACGATATGCATGACTATTAGAAGAGTAGCCTAAGAAAAGACATTTATCACTCTTAGAGTCAAATTTAGCAAGGTAATCACGATCATTGAGGACATAGAAAAAAGAACCGCAAAACATGAAAGAATTTGAGGTTTGGTTTCTTTACCAAAAGTATTTCGTAAGAGGTCATTGAACTTCCAGGCCTCAAATAGACACGATCTGCTATATGATAAGTAATGTTTAGAGCTTCTGCCTAAAATATTTTTAGAAGTCTTTTAGAACTTAACATGACACGAGTTATCTCTTGCAATGTACAATTCTTTCTCTCGCTACTCCATTTTGTTGTGGAGTTTTGCAAAAAAATTCGTGAGAAATTCCCTCTCTATCACAAAAGACGAAAGAAGAATTCTCAAACTCTACCATGGTCCAATCTAATTCTTACAACAAAGTTAGACCATAAAAATTACAGACACTTCTATGCCAACTTCAAATTTCTCATGTAAAATAATAAGTGTTTACTACCACCAACACTTTCAATTTCAATGAGACCCATAAGATCCATACGAAACAATTCAAGACACCTCGTGGTGTTGAAATGTGATATCGTTTGATGCGACACTCTTTTTTGTTTGCCTTTTTGACAGCTTCCACACACATTAACATTTTTCATGGAAATTTTGGGCAAACCTAGAACTGCTTCGAGTTTCAAAAGTTCCATCAAGTTTGTGTGACTCACATGACCTAATGTTTGATGCCATAGGTCAGATTCATTCATGAGTGCACTATGGCACATTTGTTTATTACCATACTGATAGTAGTTGTCAGAAGTTCTCAAACCAGCAAGAACGCATGTGTTTGATTTATCAAAAATCTCACGTGAATTTTTATTGAATTTAACATTGATGTCATCTACAAGACAATTGGCTAATGTTGATTAGATTAGAATTAAGACCAACAACATGTAGTATATTCCGTGGCCTAGGAGGCCATCAATGTTCAAAGTCCTCTTTCCAACAGTTTTTCTTTAAGCTCCACATCCATATGTCACATTTCCACCATCATGCTCATCATAATCAGTCAAATACTATAAGGTACTTGTCATATTTTGTTAACACCCGCTATCAAAGTACCAAGATCCTGAAATGTTAGATCTCAAGAAAATATAGATGACATGACATTTGATCTCGATTTCTTTACCTGCACAGATTTGGTAAGATTTGAAATGTGATTACAAGGACGTCGTGACATTTCGATGACATTTGGTGTGTAGACTTGTTTTTTCCCAAATTTGATTTCATTTTCTAATAAAATGGCGTTATGTGTCCAGGAGCATGACAATAGTGGCGGATAAAGTGGCATTTGCGAGATTTAGATTTCTACGAAAAACTTCTTTTATTGTTGGAAGAATCTAAGGATTCTCCATTTTCTTTAAATTTTTAACGAACACATGAGTCTTATAAACAAAGACCAGCTTTATTATCACTACCTAAAGAGAGAATACCATCCAATTTCGTTTTTTCAGTCAAATATTTTCAAGGTTTAAATAGACTCTTCTAGTCTATAATTTACCTTTTCAAATTCTTTGTCACTCTTCATAAGAGACTTCCAATCTGGGTGATTACTCCCTTTTGCTCATCATTTTCCTTGGAGAGACGACCATTATCTTTCTTGAGGTGCTCATGCAGTTGAGCTCTCTTGGGCCAGTCTTTGTACGGTTCTTTATACGTCTCTTCCATTCCTTCACCGTCAAAATCAGCATCATCATTTTCAAAAGAATTAGGTACAGAAGTAGAGTTGAAACAACAAGAAACAAAGTAGTCAAAGTATTTTGTTCTTCATATATGACCCCAGATGTGATGAAAGTAGGTGTGATCACATTTCAGGACACACCTCGAGCTATACCTAATGAATTTATCAGCTGGAATTTCTTTTCTTTCACGAAGGTGGTTAGAACACTATGGTCCTCACATCGTTCTCATCATCAGACATTGTCACTAAACGTGACACTCAAACTCATTCTCTTTTTCATAAGAGTATTAGCACATTGGGCAACATAATGTACATAACCAGTACATGCCCTACATCTGATAGAATCAAGAGTTTAAGTGTCACATTTGTTAGATTTTTCTTCTGAAAAATATCTCGATTTCTATCAGAGGTATTCTTTTGAAGGAATTTGTTTGACTCAGATTTGAAAGGCTGTTTGAAATTTGAGAACTTATTCTGACTTTTGTTTTAAAGAATCTTATCTAATCTTTTCGAAAACATAACCATAGAGAGTCATCTCCTAACTTAATTTTCGATCTCATTAGTGAGTTTAGTGATAAGTGGTAAATATGAATGCATTTAGAGGTATATTTTGGTGTGTAATTGATACATCCGCATGGATATTAAGTGTGTTTAGGTTAGTTTCTCTTGTTGGGCGTGTTCACGCGTGTCTTTATGTACTTTTATAAGAAAATGAGCTATATTTGAAGGATATCGAGAACGACCCGGACAAAATCTTAAGAGCCAAAGGATGAATGAAGGCGCGAGGAAAGAAGCATGAACAATCAAACAATAGGGAACTGCTCTCAAAAATGTCCAAACGCATCAACAGTTTTCAGCACTGACATGGTTTATTATTTTGGCCATAACTTTCTCTACAAAATTGTTATTGAGATGATTCAAGATGATATGGAAACTAAGAGAAAGGGCTACAACTTTCATGCAGACCTTTGGAGCTAATTCGCACGTTTGGGGATGCACACGACCATGTGAAAATTCACACGATTGTGTGAGGTGCAATGTGCATTTTATAGAGAGTGGAGACCATTCACATGACCTACCAGTGTGAAATTCACATGACCGTGTGAAATCCAATGTGCGATTTACGGAGACTTATGACAATTAACACGACCTGCCTGTGTGAAATTCCCACGACTGTGTAAAGTGCTACTCACTGTGGATTTTATTTCCTTATTTTGTGAGGACTCTAATGGGGATCCTGAAAGGCATCTATAAAAGGAAGACTTGACGTTAAATTCATATATAACACACTTTGGAGAAAATAAAACATTATAGAGAGAAATAAAATGGCTACAACGAAGAACAACACGAGATTTTTACCAACCATGAAGGCACGAAGGTTTGACATTGTGAAGACGGATCCATCTACTCAAGAGGGTTGTATCATCATAGTCTATAGCTTTTATTCTATTCTTGATTCTATGTTTGACTCTTTGTTTACATGTTTGTCTATGAATTTGAAAACAATTATGTTAGGCTAAATCGTTTGATTCTAGAACGTGATCAAGACTATGGATTCATGTTAATTCTAGTTTGATTGTTTCATATTAATTGGTTTCTTGTTATGTATTTATGAATTCATTGGCTTATTTCTTGTAGATTATCTGGCTAATAATTTGCATGCTTAATTTGTTACTTCATTATTCGGGAGATGAGATCTAACATTAGATAACGGATTCACAACATAAATGGGTGTAGAGTCGGGTGGCTTATGACGTTTGTGGGGGTTTACTTTAATTCCATATACTTTTGGGAGTTGATATTGATTGTTGGGTAGGGATACTAGCAATTCAATACTGATCTACAGTTTATTTACTTTGGGAGAGGGATAAACTATGTTAGGAATTTAACCCATAGATACACAGAAATTTGTTATTGTGAAATATTAATTGAAATTAATATTGATGAAGCATGTTAAGATCAGAGTCCTATGATTTCTTTTGTGATTGATTGAATTTTGTGATGTTTCTTGATGTACAATACTTAGATATTTGAGTTTAATAATTTTAGGCTTAATTCGATACACTTCTTTTTTTTGCAATCGCTTCAATAAAATTGGGCTATCAGTCCCTGAGGAATACGACCTTGCATTGCCACTATCTATAAACAACATCATATACTTGCGGCTTAGCTTAAAAGATTTTAGCGATCAAGTTTTTGGCGCCATTGCCGGGAATTGAAAGATTCAAATTCAATATAAATTGAAGAAATTGATACTATAGATACTGACATTGTTCTGATTGAGTGCAAGGTAGTGCATGATTACACGTTCATCAGTAGTTAAGCCAGAACTCATCGAATTGGAGATGGAACGAATAGGTAGGCAATTGAGAAAATAATCGAAAGAAATTGCAGACGAGGTGAATGGACATAATTTAGATGTAGATAGGCTGGTGAGACGGGCTGTGAGAGATCACTTCCAACTGGAAGTTAATCTCAGATATAGAGGAGTGGCATGTCAGTCAATCAATGCAAACAACTTTGAACTGAAACCGACGTTGATTCAGATGGTGTCGTAGAATCGGTTTGGGGAAGAGCAATAGAAGATCTGAATACGCATTTGGCACAATTCCAAGAAATTTGTGACACGATAAGGAATGGTATTTCTGAGGATGCCATTCATTGTCGCTTTTCACATTTTCAAGGCTAAGGCTAAGGAATGGCTATCCTCATTGACACCAATCGCCGCCAATTGGACGAAATTAAGCGTGAGGTTTCCAAAGAAAGTACTTCTCTCGAGTAAAACACTACGCTTAAAGAGTGAAATTGCTCGATTCCTGAAAGCTCGACTTTGAGCCATTATACGAGGCGTGGGACAAAGCTAAGGACTTACTAAGGAAGTGCCCACAAACGAGATAGGACTACCAACGTGGTGTAGTACTTCTATAATAGTCTCAGTAACACAAGGACCATTATAGATGCTACATCTGGATGTGAATTGCTGGAAATATTTGGATGAAGCATTAGATTTATTGAAGGAGATGGCAAATAATAGTTATCAATGGTCATTTGAAAGATCGAATGTCAATAAAGTGGCAGAGATACGGACGAGGACAAGTTGTCCAAGTTAATCGAGCGATTTTAGTGCTTAACAGAAATTGAATTCGATGTAGCATGCGATCCCAAGAGAACCAAAGAAAAGAGCGGAAGAAGAAACAAATTTCGTTGGGCAACTGGATTTCAACAACTTCAGGAATAATCAGGCACCTACACATTATCATCTGAGGCTACGAAACCATGAAAATCTTTGTTACGCTAATAATAAAAATGTTTTGCAGCCATCACTGGATTTTAATATGGGGAATCAAGGTAGAAGCGAAGTAGACGAAAACAAGCCATCTCTGGAGGACATGTTAGCCTCATTCATTGGAGAAACGAGAGCAAGATTGAATAAGGATAAGGCTAAGATAGATAGGATAGAAGAACATGTTCCTCAGTTTAATACGAATGTAAACGCTAGGTTGAAATCTATTAGATAAATATTTTTATCGTAATTTTGATGATTTCATATAATTGAGTTTTATACCAAAACAATGACCCCAAATGTTGTCCAAATACTTTAAAATGATTTAAATGATTTTTACTAATTTTTTGGAGTATTTCTTTAACTTTATTTTTGAAAAAATCGGACAACATATATCATTTTGAGGCCAACCGACGCCTGAGGGCAACCCCGCCAAAGTCAAAACTGAAATAGAAACGAAACAAAAAAAAAGGGTAGGCCAATCGGTCGACCAGGAGGCGCGTTCGGTGGGGTCGTCCGATGCCTAGTTGAGACAATTACTTCTCTCAGATTGTTTGAGGAGACCGGTCCAACGGGAGGTGGACCGCCAAGATTTGGTCAATGGTCCAACCCCTCCTCCCTGGACCGGTCGGCCCCCTGTTCAACCCGTGTTTTTATAATTCAAATATATTTTTCGTATTAGAGATCAACCGGTCGACCTAAGATTTTATCAGTAAACTATCTCATTGCGGCAGACAACTTTTCATGAAATTGTGGGATTGATTTCTACACTATTTTCTCCATTTGATTTACAATTTCTTACAAATTTCAATCTCCAAGGAGGAGCCTATCTTGGTATTCAAATCATAGAGCTCTTCTATAAATTCTAGAAGGCTTGAAGGATCAATACAACACAAGCATACAAACAACAAGCGGAAATCTGAAAACTCTTGTTTTTCTCTACCAACATACTTGTTGTATTTATCCTAAGTCTTACACTTGCACATCTTGAGAATTAGGCTTCAATCTTGATTGCACTTGCACTTCAAAGTTGTATACTTCATTTGAGTTGTAATCTTGAATTGGTCTAAATCATATACAACAAGACATCCTTGTTAGTGTTATTGTGGTAAGAACACATTTAGTTGATTCTAGGTGTCAAGAGTATGGTGCTCTTCATTGTTGTAAGAATATTGTGGTAGTCTTCCTAGGTGGTGTTGTAAGAAGAGCGTGATACTCTTCAAGGTAAAGGTTGTAATAGTTTGGTATCTATTAATATACCTTTTTCATTTCAAAATCTGTTCGGACATACCAGTTTGGTATCTTTGTGTATTGTTTACATTTATGCACTTTTATTTTGTTCATAATCTTCACATTCAAAAAGAGGGTGTAAATCAAGAAATCGGGAAAATCTATTCACCCCTAGATTTTTCATAGCCACTGACTAACAAGTGGTATCAAAGCCAAACTCTTTGGCAAGCTCGTTTAATCTTTGCGAGTAAAGAGGAGATCCATGACTACGAGCGAAAGTTACCTCACCACAGAGCCTCCACCAACAAGCCACCACTATTCGAAAAATTTGCCAAGTTTGTTAATAAAAATAATGCATGGAAGTCGAGAGATAACTCGTGTTTTAAATGCGTGAAACCGGGCACTTTATAGCCGATTGTCCAAAATTAGCGGAAGAGGAGCAAAAGAAGAAAATGTCTTTTCAGAAAAAGAAGGCTCTAAATGCAGAAGCCAAAACATGGGATGAACTTCTTGCCACATCCGACGAGGAAGGAGAAACTGAACATGGTCTCATGGCCATAGACGATGAAAACAATAAGGTACGCTCTAACTCTTCAACTTCTTCCTTAATTGGTGAACTCCAATGTGATTATGATGATCTACAAAATGAATTTAGAGATATGATTTGTAAATACAAAACTTTGAAAAAGAGTATAAAGAGCTTAAATTAGAAAAAGATAGATTATTTACTTCTTATGAATCACTTGATCATGCTCATTCAATTACTCTTGCAAAAGTTCATAGTCTCAATTCCAAAAAACAATTGCTCGCATGAATACTTTGACGATTTTCAAGAGAAAGTATTAGAACTGATGAAAATAATTGAGCAATGGCAAAGTGTTCAAGGTCACTATCCTTCATCACAATAGATAAAGTAAGTACTTATCATGCTTTTATTTCCTTTTAATAACTTCCTAGTATTTTTTGGGACGTAAAATGATTTAAGTTTGGGGGGTTGTCAAAAATGCGTCATAGTGTACTTTTGTAAATTTGCATATCATATAGGTTGCATGTAGATTCATATAGAATCTGCATAAAGTTTTTTATTTTGTGGGCACATTTATCGCTTTAGCACATTTACTGCTTTTGTGTGAATTTGATGCAATCATGGAATAAGAATGGAGTGTCTTTTGTGTGTTTACTGCAAATACTTGATTTTATGAAGAGACATACTTGGTAAGCATGTATTGAATTCGAGAAAAGATTTCTTTGCTTATGTGGTATTGAGTAAGAAAGTTGGGTATTTGAGCATGATACGAAAAATAAGCATGTGAGCTTTTGTGCCTGTTACTGCTATTATCATATGCACTCTTGTTTTTGTTGAGTGTGTCATTCGTGTTGTTTGAACTCTAGAACTTGCATTGGTATCTTTATTAAAATCACATGTGTTTGCAAATATTGAAGATGATTTAAGGCCATTTTTGTTTAAGCATGTTTAGGTTAAAAGCCTACCTACAAACACATGATTCCCTAGTTAACCAATTTGAGCTGTAACCTTGATTTATTGTTAGCCAAATTTTGAGCCATAACTTGACATATCTCTGACCTAAAACTTGAGGATATTGAAATGTGAACATTGAGGGAGATGTGGTTTAATTTTGAAAATATGATTGCTTAGAGGGATGAAAGGTGAATAGGTAAATGAAGGAAGCTTGGAAAAATTTAATGAGAAAAAAAATTGAGCATATTAAAAAAAATAAAAAAAAGTCAAAAGAAAGAAAGGAAGGGCCAAACAAGGAAAAAGAAGAAAAAAAGTGTGAACGAACAAGTATGAAGTGAAATTGAAATAATAAGTGAAGGCTTCTTAGATGAAGTGGATTGGTGATTCGAAAGTTGTTAGTATTCATAGTTCTATTCACTCAAGCTTGAGTCACTTAATCCATTTGTTCCTATCCTAACCAAAGAGCTTACATTACAACCAAATGAGAAAGTCCTTTTGATTCTTAAATTGTGCTTTGATTGAGTGGTGGAGATATGAGACGATTTCCAAGCTTATGGTAGTTCTCTGAAATTGAATTGATTTGAGAGTATACACATCGTTATTTACTTTGAGAGTGTGAGTGATACACTTATCGGGTGAGTCACGATGTCAAATACCCATGCGAGTATTGATTATGCCTAATTTGCAATTGAGAACTTTTTGAGAATGAGTTGCATGTTTGCAAGGAGTGGATCGGAATGGGATTTTGTATTTGTTTTGTCCTCGTATTGTGTAATTTACCCCATTGCATCTAAGGTATAATTTTTAGAATGAGTATTGTTGGAGGGATTTGATAATTGGTAAATATGTATGCATCTTAAGGTATATTTTGGAGCGTAATTGATATATGTGCATAGATAATAAGTGTGTTCAGGTTAGTTTCTCTTGTTGGACGTGATATTGTGTATCTTTGTGTACTTTTGTAGGAAACAGAGCTATATTGACGGATATCAAAAGAACGACCCAAGCTGAAACGTCAAGAGCCAAAGAACAAATGAATACGTGAAGGAAATAAGCATGAATGATCGAACAATAGGGGATTTCTTTCAAAAGCGTCCAAACACGTCAATAATTTTTAGCACTAGCATGGTTTAATATATTGGCTATAACTTTCTCTACAAAATTGATATTGAGCTAATTCAAGATGCTATAGAAAGCTAAGATAAAGGCTACAACTTTTGTGAAGATCCCATGAGCTAATTCACATGTTTGGAGATGCACACGACCGTGTGAAAATTGACACGACTATGTGAGGTGCAATGTGCGATTTGCGGGGAGTGAAGACCATGCACACAACTTTCGTATGAAATTCACACAACCATGTGAAATGAAACGTGCACTTTACAGAGATCGAAGATAATTCACACGACTTGCCAATGTGAAATTCACACGATCTGTGAAATGCTACGTATTTTGTGGATTTTATTTTCTTATTTCGCGAGGACTCTAATAGGGATCCCGAAAGGAAACTATAAAAGGAAGATTTAACCCTAATTTATGAATTCGTAGGCATATTTCTTGTATATTATCTGGCCAATAATTTGCATGCTTAATTTGTTAGTTTATGATTTAGGAGATGAGATCTAACATTAGATAACAAATTCATAACATAAACGGATGTAGAGTCGGGAGGCTTACAATGTTTGTAGGGGTTTACTTTAATTCTCAATGCCTTGGGAGTTGATATTGATTGTTAAGTAGAGGTATACTAGCAATTTAATATGATCTACTGTTTATTTACTTCAGGAGGGGGAATAAACTACGTTAGAAATTAAATTCACAGATACACGAAAATTGGTTATTGTGAAACATTAATTGGAATTAATATTGTGGAAGCATGCTAAGTGCATAGTTATTGTATTGTTTTTGTGATTGATTGAATTTCGTGAAGTTTGACTATTTACAATAATTAGATATTTTAGCTTAATAATTTTAGGGTTAATTAGATACACTTCTTATTTTTGAAATCGCTTCAATAAAATGGGCTACAAGATTTGCTATACTGTATGTGTTTCAGATCAATCCCTAAAGAATACGACCTTGCTTGCCATTATTTCCAAACTACACGGTAAACTTGCGGTTTAACTAAAAGATTTTAGCGATTATTTAGCAAGGTCACCAGTAGCCTTGGGATTCACTTAAAAAGCTACTTTTTTACCACTGCTCTTCATTTTTTGTGCAAGAATCATTTCATATGTTTGTAGGGCACTTCCAAGTTTTTCAAGACCTGAAGTGGTGGTGTAATGAGCTTCTTCTATGGATGGGATTTTAATATTAATCGTTCTGCAAGAGATCTGATCCTCTTGTTAACTAGTTTGGCATTCGAAATGGGTGAACCAACTGCTTGTGCTTCATTGGCAATGTCGCATAGTTTTGCATTGTACACAGTGATGTTTCTCCTGCATTGTAAAATTTTAAAAATTGTTAGTAAGCAGTCTCAGTTTTGTTTGTCGCACACTAAAGAATCTTCACTGTGTCTTTGAAGGGCATCAAAAACATCTTTGGCTGTAGTATAGTTGGCTATGAGTTTGAACATGTTCATATCCAATGTTCCAAAGATAGCATTAAGTGCTTTGGAGTTGAGATTTGCTAATAACATTTCGTCATTAATCCAATCAACCTCACCTTTTCCAAGATAGTCACCATCCACATCAACGATTTTCAGAGTTGCCCATTCAGTAAGGATTGCACACCAGGCTCTTTCATTAATGGATTTGATCTACGCCCTATTTTGACCTTTCAAATAGCGTAATTGGAGCCAGCAAGGGTTGGGGACGAAACATTGGTTTTTTTGGAATATTTATGCTAACAAACACACATGATCAATACTTAGTATCGTCAAATGTTGACTCTAGATGCCAATTGAAAGAATTGTAGCGTGTAGATATTCCAAAAATTCTAACACAGTATAGATGTGGTCGCAGATGTAGTCACATCTATGATCACATGCATCGGAATAAAATAAAAG
Source organism: Rehmannia glutinosa (assembly GCA_016081115.2). Classification (NCBI taxonomy): domain Eukaryota; kingdom Viridiplantae; phylum Streptophyta; class Magnoliopsida; order Lamiales; family Orobanchaceae; genus Rehmannia; species Rehmannia glutinosa. Next base: position 42,410 of record JABTTQ020002122.1, read on the forward strand.
GAGCACGACAAAAGTTATCATAATTTATCTACAAGTCAATAAGCTTGTAGATGTGCTAGTAGGGCAAAACCTTTCATTAGTAAAATCTTTTGATTCCGTTTACAATGATTACTAAAATCAACTAGCAGAAAATCAATCAAAACTCCTATTAAGTGTAGATCTAATACTTGTAATACAACTCATCCAAACATACGAAAATCCTACGTATGAAAACAAGCTAACAAATACAGCAGTAAACTGAATGTAATCACTGGATACAATTTCATCCGGGATCACATTTAGTTCAGTAAACTTCCTTGTGATTGAATGACTCTAAAACATTATCAACTCTTTTTAGTTTCTTGTATATTTCTTGTGTACTTTATGAGCTCGTCCTTCTCTCTTTTATAGGCGTCTAAGAGCTTCCAAAGAATCCTAATAAACATGAAATTAAATATATATACAAATATATAACAATTATATTCACTTATGTTTTGGAAACAATATAAATATCCAAGAATCCTAATATATCTATATCTAACCAATATCAAATCTTTCCTAATCTAATTATAAGCCAATCTTACCATAAGTCTAGAAAGGCAAAACATATCAAAATTCAATTCTATATTTTAGAAAAATATATGGGCGTGTAATACACCGTAACTGGTTCCAAAAACGTCTTTTTCAGTTATTCCAAAATGAAGAACCGGAGCCTCACGGTTCCAGTTCCAAAACCGAAATCAACGATTCAGGTTCCAAACTGAAACCTAGGTACTGCACAATTCCGATTCTAGATTAACCGTAACTGTTTTTTTTTTTCTCATTTGATAATTTTTTATTTTTATAAAAAAATAATTTATCAAACTTAGTTACAAAATAAAAGGAAAATAAAAAATAAAAAAGGAATTGGACTTAATATTCATAATAATATTGAGTTATCTATGTATCCTCTTAAGGTATAGATAAATCAAAATTCATGTTGCTGGCTTATAATATTTAGTTTAAGATGTGTTGTGAATATAAAACATCATAATAAACATTTAAGATTTTTTCTAGCATATTTCTACACAAAAAAAAATTATTGGTTTTAACCTTGAAATCGCTTGTTCCACCGACTGTTAAAATCCTTGGTTCCATGATTTTTGAGACCAAGGAACTGGAACCGAAACTATCCTACTTGGCTAAGGTTCCAGTTTTGAAACTGGGTTTCAACGGTAACCATAACCATTGACCATTGTTCCAGTTCTAATTTGAAACCCAATTTCATTTCTATTTGGCCACCCTAAACTAGATAATGGAAAACTAAAATAAATGTGTTACCTTAAGTGTTATTTAAGTGAGATTGTAAACAGTTATTTAATTATAGGTGTGTTTTTTTTTTGTTTTATAACATACTATCTATACTCTCTCATTTTATTGGATCTGATGAATAACTTTCTTTATAATTGGGTAGATCTGTATTCAAAAAAAAAAATTGGGTAGATCTCATTTTATCCTTATACTCTTATTGAATATCATTTTATCCTCTTATACTTTCAATTGTAGAGTTTACCACTTTGTACTTTCAATTTGTATTGCTTTAACCCCTTATACAATTAAAATTTGATCCTCGTATTCCTTTATTAAATGACATAATTATCCCTACTGTTATTGTAATTTAACAATGGCATCAAATACATAAAAAAATTTAAAACTTATTTGCTATTTATTAAATTAATATAGTTACTATTAAATAATTATATTGTAAGTTATTTTCTATAAACTAACATATTCATACATTTTCTTCATAATAAATCAAAAAATTATGTATTATTTTGTAAATAATATTTTGTATTAAAAAAATTAACCATTAAAATGACTATTTTTTTATATTTTAACATAGTTTTTATTAAATTATGATTATTCAATAATATTTCACAAAATTTTATTATATATCATATATTTTTGTTTGTGATGAAAAATAAATTAAAAGTATAAATGTAATAGCTAATGCAAATATCCTATTATTAATTTAATAGGGACTATATTAAAGTTAAATAATTAGCAACTAAATGTAAAATATAATTGATTTAATATTAAGCGTTAATTAATCAAGTTGTGAAAGTTAATTTAGATAATAAGTACAAGTTTATTAATATTAAATACTTTTAAAATGTCTTTGTTGTTTTAATAAAACTAATAGGTAAGGAAAAAATAGTCATTGTTTTAATAAAACTAATAGGTAAGGGGGTAATGCGACACTAATTAAGAGTGTAAAGAGTAAAATGATACAATTGAGAGTCTAAGTGGGTAAAGTGATACTCAATAAGAGTATTGAAGGCAAAGTGAGATTTAGCCAAGTTAATTATCATTGTTTGCTCCAATTCTAGAAATAATAAAAATGCTACCATAGCTGCAAGCGAACCATTCGATCTTCGAGGTACATTGTTTTCGACCAAAAAGTCTATGCCAATTGTTGCTTTACATATGTAAAGAAAAACAAAATAAAAAAATAATTTAAATACCAATTGAAACCCCAGTATTTATTTTATTGAAAAATTTAAACAAAAAAAATGAGTACATATCCCTAACTTAAGCAAAATGAAATATATATGATACTGCTTTTTAAGGCAAATCACTCCAAGTCAACGGGGTCTACCAAAATCCTCTTCCCGAGAGGGAAGTCTTCACGTCACTCCTCTTCCCGAGGGAGAAGTCTTCTCGTCTTCTTGTTCCCAAGTGGGAAGTATTCTCGTCTTCTTCTCTGAGAGCTGGAATATCCTTCAACTGGGAACTTGTCTGCATACATGCACAAACGTTAGAGGGCCCAGGGAGGCCCCTCCGACGCTCAAGTCAGCATGGTGAACGAGAGAATAAACAGTAAACGAATACTGTATAATAAATGCATAGGAAAATAATGAATTAATTCACTTACAGATAATAGGAGGGACCTTTTTATATCTGGGAGATGGCCCCCACGGCCGTGTAGGAGAATTTGGCCTATGGGTCAATCCGCGTAGAAGATGTCGGTCAATGGGCCAAACCCGGACACCATTGGGCCGGTTTATTATTGAGTGTTAGGAAATTTATTTTATAGATTTTGATGATACCATGTAAAACTTATACTAGGTAGTTGACACTCCATTTTCCTTATAATTTGTATTATAATAGAAAGGACTGGAAAAGCTGAGTCAAGTCAGCTATGCCAAGGATTACAAGAAGTCAACTGTGGACTGTGAGGAGACTCTATTGTGTGTCAGCTGAGTAATGCCACGAAGGAAGACAATGACTCGACTGAAGGAGAGTCAGTTGGGGAACAACTGTAAGAAGTATCAGTCAAGTCAACTCAAGAAGCCAAGTCTATAAGTTTAAGTGACAATTGAGTCAATCTAATAATTGAAGCAGACTCAAGTCACCTGGGGTAAATGCAATAGTCTATCAAGACAACTGACTTAGATCCGTTGATTAAAGTCAAGAATATTACTCAATATAGTAATATGTCAGAGCTGCCAAGTCTAAAGTGTTTGTCCCTAGGAATCAACTAATGGGAAACACTGCACCTTGTGACAGATGTCTGCAAATGCTGAAATGCCATTAATATGAGGAAAGGTCAACATCACCAAGGCTGCAGACCAAGACAAGACAAGCCGACGAACACAAAGTGACATTTGGGCAAAATTTCAAATGTGCACTATAAAAGGCTGAGGAAGTTATTGAGAGAAGGTTACCTTGCACACCTGAGAAATCAAGCAATATTCAAGCATTTAACCTGCAATACTCTCAAAGCTTATCAAGATATTCCTCAAGCCTGAAACTCGAAGGAAATCGATCCAATACAAGATGTAAAAGAAAGACAACTTCAAATCTGTTGAAGAGGAACCTTTTGAAAAAACTAAAGGGGTCTACTTTCCAAGTCAGGATTGTAAAAAGGTTCAAGGTCGAACCATTATCAAGTTTGTTGGAGGGCTTCGTGATCAAATTCAAGAACTTGAGAAGTGAGTGATGTAGCAAAGCGGTTGCCCTGTGAAGAAGTCGACTCGCAAGACAAGCCCATTTGTGTGATCAAAGTGTCTCACCATCGCATTCACCGCTTTGTAAACCGACCGTTACATAGTGGAGTCCTCCAGGAGTTGGAGAAGAGAGGATTAGAAGAATTAGAAGCTAAATCGCGGAGAATTAAAGAAATATACAGTGCGTGAAGAGTTAGTCATCCCCTCGGATACGATTGTTCTAATTAATTTTGATTTTGATACGAAATGGCCAGCAACCGAGTTAACCTCTGCAGTTGAGTTCCGTAAAGCCTTCAAAACTATATGCGAGGAGATTGAGAAGATGGAATGACATCAAGCATCTTTGGACCTCAGACTGGACAATCGTGATGCCACCCTCACAACTGATTTGAGAGGGATTGTAGTGCGCATCAGGGAATGGGCTGCGCAACAGACAACTATGAGATTTGAGCAAGTCCGCCACTTCAAGGCCCTATTTGCGAAAATGCTATTGTGGAGTGCGGATAATTCTATGTACCAACAATGGATGAAGGAGTATATTGCGAGGATTGATTAGTCCCACAAGTCGGATATGGAGTCGCTAAACATTTCCACAAGAATGAGATTGCCATACTGAGAACAACATGAATGAGAAATTGGTCTTCTCATGGTTGCAATGAAGATATAATGTGATGAGTGTAAGGCCATATGCTCAGAATTTTGAAAGGCGTATGATGCAGCAGACTCCAAGCACAACTCGACGAACAGCCGACTGGACTTCATCCTCAGTGGGTTGTTCCCTGGGATACCTCCTTATTTTGGTGATGATGCCAAAAAGGGGGAAGAGGAGTCCCTTAAGGGATTGAAGGAAGAGAAAATGGAAAGAAGTGACCAAGCTAAGGGGGAAAGAAGTTCGAAGGATATGAAGTTGATGTACGCTGAAACCCCTCAGCTAGGTCACGTCACAGTGATATTCTCGGCAAGCTATCCATGAAAGATAAGAGAAAGGCCAACGAAGCTTCATTTGAGAAGGTAGGCGAGGATACGTCGACGAGTGGAAGAACTCTTGAAACAAAGACATGGTGGTCTCATTTGGATTAGATAATGCCATGATAGAACCCCCAGAAGTAATCTGGGATGCCCGATACGGCGCAAATCTATGGAAGAATTTCAAACTTTGGAAGTGAAGGCTATTTGAAGGAATGACCTTGACTCAAGCACGGGAGTTGTCTTGGGAAAAAGGCTTGAGGCATGCAACACTACTGGAGAAGAAGACATAGTACTAGAAGATCACTCAAATTTGGAAAATCCAAGGTTCTGTGCAAGTATTCTCTAAGAGGAAGAGGAGCAGAGTCAAGAAAGGAAAAACAAAGTGGCACTGGAAGAAGTTCTCAATCGCGGCCAAGGCCAAAAGATGTCACTTTTGTGGATCCCTGAGAAAAAGGGAATCACATCTTGGGTCGGGCATGACCATCTTGCGAATTTAGAAGTTGCGCGAAAAATTAAAGCCAAGAAAAGGATGGCGGAAGAAAGTGCTAGAGCAACTCGTGAATGGAAAGAAAGCGTGAAAGGATGACCTTATTGCAAAGCGAGCGTATGAGAAAAATAAAAGGGAAGAAGATGAGAAGAATAGAAAAAGAGTTGATGATGAAGATCGCAGAAGAGAAAGAAGAAGAGGAGGAAGAAGGAAGCGACAAAGGCGTTGAAGTGTGTTGCGAACCCCTTCGTGTATTTTTGTGTAAATACATTTCAATGTAAGTCTTCTGTAATAAGCTCTGTAAATTTCCTTATAACTTAGCTTAGATACATTTTGTACTGATATATTTGTATAGAGCTTTGTATAGGAAAATCCTGTAAATAGCTTTATAAAGGACAAGAATGCTATGATCAATAAAATGATTCATTCAAGCATATATTCTTTGTTACCTTTGCTCATATATCTTTCTGTTGTTTACTTATATATTTAAATTTTGGCATCATCAAAAAGGAAAAATTGTTAGGAAATTTATTATATATATTTTGATGATACCATATAAAACTTAAACTAGGAAGTTGGCACCCCATTTTCCTTGTGATTTGTATTGTAATAGAAAGGACTGGAAAAGCTGAGTCAAGTCAGCTATGCCAAGGATTACAAGAAGTTAACTGGGGACTGTGAGAAGACTCTACTGTGTGTAAGCTGAGTAATTCCACAAAGGAAGACAAGGACTCGACTCAAGGAGAGTCAGCTGGAGAACAACTGTACGAAGTGTCAGTCAAGTCAACTCAAAAAGCCAAGTCTACAAGTGGAAGTGACAGTTGAGTCAATCTAATGATTGAAGCAGACTTAAGTCACCTGGGGTAAAGGCAACAGTCTAGTCAAGACAACTGACTTAGATCCGTTGATTAAAGTCAAGAATATTACTCAATATAGTAATATGTCGGAGATGCAGTCTAAAGTGTTTGTCCCTGAATTGTGCAAATAGAATGAACCAATGGGAAACACCGCACCTTGTGATGACGCTTTGCAAACACCGAAATGCCATTAATACGAGGAAAGGTCAACATCACCAAGGCCGCAGGACCAAGACAAGACAAGCCAACGAACACAAAGTGACATTTGAAATTAGCCTATCTCTTCAACGGGCAAAATTTCAAATGTGCACTATAAAAGGCCGAGGAAGCTATTGAGAGAGGTTACCTTGCACACCTGAAAAATCAAGCAATATTCAAAAATTTAACCTGCAATACTCTCAAAGCTTATCAAGATATTCCTCAAGCACGAAACTCGAAGAAAATCGATCCAACACAAGTTGTGAAGGATGACGACTTCAAATCATTGTTGAAGAGGAAACTTTTAAGAAACAAAAAGGGTCTACTTTTGAAGTCGGGATTGTAGAAAGGTTTAAGGTCGAACCATTATCAAGTTTGTTGGAGGGCTTCGTGATCAAATCCAAGAACTTGAGAAGTGAGTCAAGTGAGCGCAAGCGGTTGCCTGTGAAGAAGTTCGAGTCGCAAGAGAAGCCATTTGTGTGATCAAGTTTGTCTCGGTATCGTTCACCATTTTGTAAACGATTTGTTACATATTGGATTCCTCCAGGAGTTGGAGAAGAGAGAATTAGAAGAATTATCCCATCTTGAACCTCTATAAAATATTTATGTCATTTACTTACAGCAAACTTACATTCCTGCATATTTACTTTATATCTGCTGTTAGTATTATATTTTCTATCCAACTGATAAATAACCAAGTACTAAAAATCAAGTGTTTAAAACAAGCTAAAAACTAATCAAAGGGTGTTAAGTCTATCGAGATTGTTGAGTGGGTAACGTAGCTGAAAAGCCAACTTAGCTGTCCATCAAGGACACAACTGTTTTAGTCAACTCTGTTGAATAATTTTAAAGGACTTAGATTCGAAAATTTTGTAAAGTTTATTCAACCCTCCCCCTTCTAAACCTTACACCACACCCCTTGGGACCTACATTAAGAGTCATTGGGCAATTAATATTACATAAAAATTTATAAAATAAATTATATATTTAATTTATTAAATACCATTTTTGTCCCCAACAACATTATAAGTGTGTTAAACCATCCAGCCATATACCGCCCATAGCCCATAAGCAGTTAAATGTTAAAAGGTCAGAGCTCATTTTCTTAATTATACTCTAATTTTTATATGAATCATACTCCCTCCGTCCCAATTATATAGTCCAGTTGAACTTTTCACACATATTAAGAAAAATTATTGGAAATTAGGAATATACAAAACAATTACTTGATTTGCCCCTATTTAATGAATAATGTAAATTATAGAATGCGTATTAAATAGGGTTATAATGGTAAAAGGATGGAAAAAATACGATTAAATATGAAAACCGGACTATATATTTGGGACATCACAAAAAGAAATAGTTGACTATATATTTGGGATGGAGTATCACATTTCTTGTTTTTCTAAAGTTGCAATTACTTTTATTAATTTTTTGTTAAAAACGAGAATATGTTTGTATTAATTATATCGAAATAAGCACTGAATTTAATAGTTGGAAATGAAATTGTGTTTGGTTTATGTGTATTCCGAGTAAGAAATATTTAAAATACTATTTTTGATTTTGACATTTTCATACAATAACTTCTTTGTGACACTAATATTGTAAGAGTGATAACTTGTAAGTTGTAAATTTCATTTACGTCGTCCTATTCATCAAATTATGTATGCAAGGATAAATAACTATTATGTTATCTCATATCGATATTATGTTATAATTTTTGTGAATGAGAATGAACAAATATTATTATGTTGTGTCCAAAAAAAAAAAGATAGCGACGAAAAATGTGTGAGAACATATCATTAAGAGTAAACACTAACAAAATAAGGTTATAAATATGATGATATCGTCCCGAGCTCTAGTCTTGGGCATTTTCAATTTCTAACTTTGAGAGCATGCTTTCAAAAATAAATGATGTTTTTATAGAAGATCGAGTAGAGCAAACGTATATCTTTCTATTTCAAATAGTGGAAAATGGAAAAATACTTTTAAGAAATGTAACAAATAGGCTCTTATCCCAATTTCGAGATAGTGTTATAAAAGCGTTAGGCACTAGGCAGATGGCAGACAACGGGATTAAGGGGCTTAATTGGAACAAAAACTTAGACGAACAAGGAAGCCTAGTGCCTCGACGAAAAATAGTTGGGGTCAGACGATGATTTTAGAACAGTGATTTTAGGGATATCGATTGCTCATATCACTTTTGTCAATAATCTCAAATTTCATATATAAATTTCATAAAATTTAAAATTGCAGTTTCACATGCACCAAAAAAACCAAAATATATATATGTATGTTGTTTCCTGCAAGAATATGAATTCTGCCTCAATTCCTACCTATATAAGGTCCTAAAAATATTCATTTCATAGTTTTTATTAATAGCAACCAATAAACATTGATATTATATAGGTGCAAAGAAATTTCAAGAATTTATGATGCATTATCATTAATTAAAGGAAACTAAATTATTTTTTATGATAAAAGTTGGAAAAGACAATATATATGTGTGTGTGTGGGAGAAATGCAAAATTAGTCATGCATTGATAGAGGTATTGCAAAATTAATCCTAATTTTAAAATTACGATTTTAGTCCTATTTAATTTTGTTTTTTTTTACAATTTTGGTCTCGTAAGTTTTGAATTCATACAATTCTGGTCTTATAAATTTTAAGTTGATCAAAATTTGGCCCTGATAGAAAATTCAATATTTCACTTATTCCCAAAATGCCCTTGCTACGTAGCCAAAATATTCAATATACCTTAGATCAAATAGAAAATGGTACTTATGAGTAGAGTTAACTATCATTTATATGCTATAGATTGTCTAATGAGATAAGAGTTTTAGAATTATGAATTTAAATCAAAATCCAAGATACGAGTTCTGCATGTATAACTTTCTAATTATGAAAATACACAAAACGTACAAATTTGTTAAATTGTTTATTATGACTAATATGACCGAAATTCCATAACTAAAAAGTGTAAGGCTAAAATTGTCAAATTCTAAAAATTACAGTATTAAAATTGTTATTTTATATAGGGGACAAAATTGGCACATGACCAAAATCGCAACTTCAAAAATTATGGAACTAATATTTCACGACAAAAACACTTCTACTTTATCAACAGAACTTACCAACATAAATGAATTTTATTATATACCAACACAAAACTGACTAAATAAAAAAAATCTCCTTCAAACTATACCGACAACTCACCGACAGTTTTTAAATTTACTGACATAAATATTGTGTGTAAGTACCAATAATTTTAGATTTTGTAAATAAATATTTACCAACCTACAAAAACTTTGCCTGTAAACCTTATCTTAATATTTACCTATATAAACACCAGTTTGGACTTTATTAATGCTGACAACACTGCCATTCTCTGTAAAATGATGATGATGATTATCTGAATGAAGATCGAGAAATATAAGAAGAGAGACGAGGAAGAAATTAAGAAAAAAACGTATGATATATGAATCAATGGGGTCTTAGATTTGTGAATGAATTTATTTATTTGTGTTGCGACGCCTACAGTTAGGGATGGCAATGGAGGCGGTGAAGACTCAGACCCACCACTACCTAGAACGGAAGGGGTAGGGTTAGCCCGTCACGGGTGGTCGGGTGGGGCGGAGCGGGGCTAGAGGTGTCAATTCAAGTTGGGTCCGGGTTCGTGGGTCAAAATACCTCAACCCAAACCCAACCCATTTAATTATTTGTGTCGAGAAGTTAGACATGAACCCAACCTTTTTATTTTCGTGTAACCTGGACCCAATCCGGCTGACCTGTTCATTCATTAAGCAATTTGTATGTTTTTTTTTGTAAGTATATCGTGTAAATGTAACTGTGTGTAAGCCATACTCCATGCTTTTACTTGCTGAAATTTCCATTGTGACAAGATCATGAATTAATGATTGCCAAGAAGGTAGGAACTATGATACTAAAAATAAAAAACCCAAAATACCATTCCATGTAACTGTGTAGTAAAATAGATTTTTACTGCAAATTAACTTAGGCATGAATATTTCTCAAAAGTTATTGTAATCTTAAAATCCAAAATGAACCACCACCATAAGAATACATTAAAAATTGATTTCATATATATTATATACCAAACTAGAACAAATTAGAATTGACATCTTCAACCACCATGGGTTCCTATTCATCTTTGAGATTCAACCTCATGACATCTTCAGTTACTTTTTCAAAAAGTAACCCAGACTGAGATATTTCTGCATTAAGAAATTAAGATAAATTTTTCCAATGAGGAAGACAATTTCTACATAAAAAAGGAGTTAACAAAAACTCTAAACAACCAATCCCTGCAACATATCAAAGCTTCAACAACTTCAAGTGTCATTGGACAACGATATTGGTCAAGTATTCTACCACCAAGGATAAAAGCAGATTCAGATGCTATTGTTGAAACAGAAACGAAAGAATATCCATAGTTAATCTAGCTAGGTCGGATATCTATATGTTTCAGAGCTCAAAAATTAAAGCACATCAAATGGAGATTTTCTTTTAGTTCTTTGCTCATCCAGTACATTTGTAATTGAGCCTTTTGAACACTACCGAAGAAACTCAAAACCTTCAAAATCATCAAATTGTTGTTATATCAACCAACATAAAAAATAAATTAGAAAGAGACAATGCAAAATGATAAAATAAAAATGCATATTCTATTGTAATATTATTGATATTAAAAAGTCTAAGATCTTACCTTAAAAATATTTGAGACTTCTTTGTTCTGAACATGAGAATGGACCTCATTACTACGTGAAGACGAAGACGATGCTCTCGAATTAGAAGTTTTGACTCTCTCATATTCTCATCAAATAATGCAAAAATGTTTCCTACACTTTCACTAATTCCTGAGACCCAACACCATAAATCTTTCCATAGCTAAACTTAAGAAACTCAAACTTGTATCGAGGATCAAATATCACAGCAGTAGCTAACAAGACATTAAACTCACACCAATATTTGTTAAATTTAACAAACATCTGATCTGCTATCCGCTTCATAGAAAGGTTAAGACTCTTGGACTCCTCAATTAACTTCAACTCTATCAGAAAAACATGAGGAAAATACAAGTTTGTTGTTGGATAACGAGATTCAGAAAATGAGTTAGTGGTATTGTAAAAAACTTGAAGGTAATCACAAATTTTTTGAACCATTTCCCACTCTTCAGAAGTTGGATAGCTTTGAAAATTTTAATCACTTAATTGGAGGTGGCAAAATGCAAGATGATAGTAAAAGAGCACTTGCAAGCATCTTATACGTAGAATTCCACCTAGTTGGAACATCTTGTACCAAAGTTTTCTTGGAATCTAGAGAAGTTTGTGAAACAAAATGAATGAACTTTTGTTTTCTTCCCGAGACCCTTAATATATTTCACACATTCTCGAATTTTATCAATCGCAACATCGATTTCTTTTATACCGTCTTTGCACAATCGATTGTTGAATGCGTACAACAATGAACATGAAACAATTTGCCTTCATGCAACAATGCATTCTTTAATTTTTGTTGAGTTTTAGGTATCCCGACACAAACGTCATTGGCACTAGCATTATCCAAAGTGATGGAAAATAACTTCCTTTCAATACCCCATTCACAAACTAAGCTATAAATCTTTTTAACTAAAGCAATCCCACAATGCGGAGGAGGCGCATATGAAAAATTCAAAATTCTTTTTTGTAGCACCTATTTTTTATCCATATAATGTGTTGTTAAACTCAAGTACCAATCTGTCACAATAGAAGTCCATGCATCTGAAGTTAAACATATTCTACTTGTGGATGCATGTAACTCAACACGTAGCTTATCAATTTGAGAAGTATGTATCTTTCTAATGTCAGACCTTGCAGTGTTCCTAGTAAAAATAGAAACTTGTGGTTCCGAGTACTTGAAGATGTTTCGAATCCCTTCATATTCCACAAATTTAAATGGTAAATCATGTCTGATGATTGCATGCACCACTAACTCCCTAAAATTATCTTGATTAAATTGTGGGTTTCTTGGTGTCAAGCATCCGACCTGGTCTAAAGCAATCATGTAATCTTGTCAATATTTTTTGTTGCTATTTTCAAACTTTTTTTATATGATTGAGCAAATTACCTATTCCTTGCTATCAGCCGGATATATCTGGCCGCACTTTTTGCATTAACATTGGATAATTTTATTTTGTTTGATTGAGAGGATGGAAAAATATTTCCAAACTTTAGATGTGAGATTTCATTTTTTTCTTTGTCCTCCTCCTACGTACTTTTCATTTGTTTGACCTCCAACTGTTTCTTCGGATGAATCATCACTCTCAACTTCAACATCTATTGGAATTTCCGGAATTGTATTGCTTGTTGCCATAATTAACCTAAAAATCAATGTTTAAACAGATTCAGTCCCCCACAACTAATCAATACAAATAAATCATAAACTTAAACATCTATTGAAATGTTTATGTGCATAAATTCAGTCACTCATAAATAACAACATTTTCATAATTTACGAGCACTTTATGATTGAATAAGAAACACAATACCACAATATGAGTGTAAACACAATCTATAATAGGATCAAAATATCAAATAGACCAAACTAAACTTTAAACATAAGTTTTCCAAAAACTACAAGAATAAAGTATACTACCGTTTTACAAATTGCAGCGCTCTAAGGAAACAAGAAGTATACGAGATCTTTTTACAAACAATACACTAAGGAAGCCATATGTTTTTTTAGATTTTACCTTAAAACACAAATTTGTATCATTATTAGCATCTTGAACAGACTACATAGCATAAAGTATCCAACCACAATTGAATAGTATATTACATCTATAGATCTACTTGTAAATAACATCCTCAACAGAGTATCAAAAGACGACTGGAGAACCAAGTTGTGATGGATGTAATTTGGGCTTCATGTTTCTAAATATGACAGAGTATCACAAAAACACAGATTTCTACATTGTTTAACTAGGGTTTCCTATTTCTAATTACAATATGGGATGGAAGTAATACCTGGAGAATCAAATCGAGATTCAATGAAGAAATGAGATTAGTGGCTGAGGGGAAGATTTACGACATGGCAAGCAGAGAGAATGGCGATATGCAGCGGAGGTTAGAGATGAGAGATGAGAGGTGAGTGAATAGGATGCGTATTGAAAATTTAGGTTTAAACTCTTCTAGGGTTTTCTTTTTAACATTTTTACAACTGTACCATCGGATATTTTAAAAAATGATAATTGGGTCAAACAGGTCAAACGGGTTATTGCAGGTCGACCTGAGTTAGACTCGTTTAATAAATGGGTTAGGTGGGTCCAACTTAATTCTGACCCGGACCTACGAAGCCTGGACTCATACCCATTAATTTCGTGTTAGGTTCATGTCGGGTTTGCGTGTCGGGTCCGGAATTGGCACCCCTAGGTGGGGAGAGGAGAGCGACCCATTCTGCCCCTTTTTAAATTAAATTAAATACAAAAAATAAAAACATATATATTTAAAATATATTTGTAAAATATTATTTACAAAAGTTGTTATTATCAACTTATAAATGTTAGCTATAATATAAGAATACATAAAAATTATATTATAATATATATTATATATGCAAAATATATATTAAAATAATATATTTTAAAGAAAAGTTCTAGACGCGACAGAACTGACGGATACCCTTGGGGCGAAAGTGATACCTAGACCCCCTCACCCCGCGCAACGGGTCAAGGGGCAAGGCGACCCAAACAGGGCAGGGCAGGTACCCATGGGTCGGGTTGAAATTGTCATCCCTACCTATGGCCTACGTAAATTATGGGTTTGGTCGTGGCAGTGTGGACATGTAATCCACCACTTTTTAGAATTACACTACCGCCCAAAAGTCAATATCACCTAAAAGTCAATAGCACCTTCTCTATTGCCCATAGTACTCGCACCAAATAATAAAGGGATAATTATTGATGCTGCTTTTAGGGCAGATTACTCTAAGTCAACGGAGTTGATGAAATCTTCCTTCCCGTGGGGGAAGTCTTCAAGTCTTCTTCTCTGAGAGCTGGAAAATCCTTCGACTGAGAACTTGCCTGCACACACGTGCAAACGTTAAAGGGCTATGGGGATTATCCCACGGAGGCCCCTCCGATGCTCAAGTCATCACGGTGAACGAGAGAATAAAACAGTAATTGAGTACTGAATTAAAAGCGTAGGAGAATTAGGAGTTAATTTACTTACAAATGAATAGGAGGGACCTTTTTATATCTAGGAGATTGTCCCTGGGGGAGTGTAGGAGAATTCAACCTATAGGTCAGTTTTGGACACCTTTGGGTCGGTTAATTTTATTAAGAGCCCATTAGGCAATTAATATTAAATAAATATATAAACTGAATATATATTAATTATTTAAATATGATTTTTGCCCACAATATAAGCCCCCCAGCTCCGGTACTGCGGAGGGATGAAGTAGTGTAGGAGCTAAACCAATACCATATTTGGCTTGTCTTGTTATATATCTTCTCTTGCCTTTGGAGAATCTTTTACCACTTTTTTATGAGGACACTTGGAAGGAGAGCTTGTGACCATGTCTTCCAAAAGTAATATTTCTACTCTTTAACATTGAAATTTTTTGCTTTGTAGAAGACTTAGAAAATTTCTTGAAAGTTGATGTGAGAGTTGAGGTGAGAGCCAATGGAGAGTTGGAATGATGAAACGGAGTAAGTCAAGTGGAGAGAGAGATGAGATCTCCATAGGGGAAAAAGGGCACCCCAGGGCATCTCCCCGGAGTGGGCAAGGACGCCCTCTTGGCGCCCTCCCTTGGCGGCCACAAGGGATCGCCTGGGTGCCCTCCAAGATGGAGGAGGACGTGCCTCCGAGGGGCACTCCTAGCCCCTGACCCATTTTTCCTCTCGTGTTTTCCGATCTTCTCCGGAGTTTTCATATATTTTCAAGCCAGAATTTGAATTCCGGTCCTTTTTCTATTTTGTTCGGAGGTCATAGTATCACTGGGCATTCAGTTTCTGATTCTGTCATTCCATTTCCACCTTTGTCCATGGATTTTAATATTTCTCCTCTTGCTCTAGAGTTGTGTTTTTATGGCAAAGGAGATGTAGAGCTTGATCCGGATTCGAGCTCAAGTGATGAGTCTTCTGAGGTAGAGTCCGAGGAAGATAGTCCCGAAGAAGTCCACAGCCCCAAGTATCAACATTGGCCTTCTCCCGAGAGTAGGGTAGTTATTCTAGGAGAGTTGTCTAGTTGAGTATCATTTGTTTGTCTTCGTAGGCTGTGGGAGCAGCTAGAGCTTCCTTCGGCTTTTGTCATGTTGGCCCCGAGTTCGGGCAATAGACTTACTCATCCACCCGAGGGCTTCATTACATTATACCTTTATAGCTTCTACGTTGGCTTTGTGCTTCCCCTGGATAATTTCCTCATCGCAATCCTTAGATCCATAGGATCATGTGTTGGTTACTTGATTCCTCAGGCTTATGCATGTATACAAGGTTATGAGCATGTGATGCGATAGTTGGGCTTGACCCCGACTGTAGATGGATTCCATTATTTGTTCTATGCCAGGAAGTCTCCTGGTAACACTTTCTTCCACTTCTTCCCGTGCCCCCAGTGCAAGTTTCTTGAAGGACTTTCTTCTCCTGGTGGGCTGTGGAAGGAGGACTTCTTTTACGTGAGGGATAATTCTTGGGAGCTCCCTTATGAATGTGTTTCGAAAGTTATGATGGCCCGAAGTACTCCCGCTTCCTGAAAGGAGATGGCGGAAGTTTATAGATCCATGGGATTGTTTGAGAGTCTTCTGAACATTAGGGAGTTCTTGGGTATCCTACTTTGCTTTACTTCTTTGCATTGCCTCTTTCTTGTATATTTTGACTATCTCTATTTTTTGATATTGTTTCTTGCTTGCTTTTCAGGTAAAGAGAGATAGCATCACGGAACTGATGGCCTTTAAGAAGAAGGAAAAGGAACAGGCCAAGAGAAAGTCTGTTGCAAGCCAGAGCTCAAGCTTCCCGCCCCGAAGTGATAGTGAGCAAGGGCCGCACCCTCATCGCCAGAAGCCTGATTGATACCCGGGCTCTTGCTCCAGTGACCGTGTTGATGTTGTTCTGACTCCTCGTCCTTTGCCAGGCCCTTCTGGAGGGAATAGGCCAAGGATAGAGCGTGGTGTTGCTACTTCCAAGACTATTGGTCCCCGAGTAATCTTCTCTGGCAGAGTGAAATGTCGTGTGGGATCCACTCCCATTAGGACTATGCAGATGCTGGCTTGGGCTACGCCAATACAAGAGGAGCTTTGTCGGTAGATGATCAGTCATGTCTTGGGTCTTTGTCCTTCAAGGACATCGAGACTCACCTTTGTGGGGATGTTGCTCGGGTAAGCTTCTGTGGTTACTTTACATCTTCATTCTCCATTCTTTTTCTTTTCATTTTGTTAAGACTTGTACAAATTTCATTGTATATTCAAAACCTTGCAGCGGCTTCAAACCACAGTGGTGAGGTGACATACATGGAGAACCATCATCTTCGGGGTGAGGTGAAAGTTCTTAATGCAGCAGCTCTCCATCATAAGTGTGAGATGTCAGATTTATCCAAGAAGTTTGCCCGTGTGGATATTCAGCTTGCCCATTAGGTGGAGACGGGCGAGTTGTTCTTCCAGTCTCCCACTAGTGTTGAGTTGTTGGCCAAGGAGAGGTCTAGTTTAGTTGAGGCATACAAGGGTTCCTTGTCCTATCATTCGAATCTGATGAGAGAGTCCTTCTCTTACTTTGATAAGGTGGTGCGCCATTGCCGGAGACTTCTACGGCAGAGTGGAAAAGCTTCCAGTGAGGTGATAGACATCCTTGACTGTAATATTTCTGATGAGGAGGAGGGTAAGGAGGTTGAGGCTTCGCAGGGTCTTCATGCGGGAGGGGACGATGGCGCTGAGAGAGACGGGTCCCCCCATGTGTTGATTATTGATGCTTGTATCTTGGCCCAGATGGCCTTTTGATTTCCGCCCACTTGTTTAGGGCTTACTTTATGTACTCGAATATTTCTTGCTTTCTCTTTTTGTTTTGAGATGTTTCTTTGCCCTATGGGGCCGGATGATATTTTTTGCACTTATGCTATATTGACACTATTCCTTATGCACATCTGCTCTCTCTTTTATCATGTTTTATCTGTGGTGCTTTGATGTAACTTCTTACTGTAGAAGAGTTGTTCATTTTCAATGTTGAGATGAATCTTTCCCTTCAGAGGGAAGTCTTAATTTATCCGGAATAGCCGAAAATACTAGTGTTTGAAGTTAATGTACGCCATCCGCAATCCTTTGAGGGTGCCCTGCAGCCCAGAGCAAAGGGCGCCCTCGAGAGTTCGTAGAGGCGCCCTTCCAGAGCCTTGAAGGGGCACCCTTCTAGAGCTCATTTTTAGCTCTTGCTTTATCACTTTTGATCTTTCCGTGGCATTAAAATTCAAAGGAGATCATCCAAAAGTTCTTATAATTGGGGATCGACTAGAAGGAAATTTGCCGTAAAGCTCTTATATCCCAAAAAGAGCCAAAAATACAAAGGAAACCATTAAAAATGAAGATTGGTTTCTTGAAATGCAAGAAGAGTTGAATCAATTCGAAAGGAATGATGTTTGAGAATTGGTACCTTATCTTCCATCACAAATGATTATCGGCACAAAATGGGTATTCCACAACAAACTCGATGATCAAGGCACCATCGTTCAAAACAAAGCAAGGTTAGTAGCTCAACGATATTGTCAAGAAGAAGGTTTGACTATGATGAAACTTTTGCACCCGTAGCACGCTTAGAAGACATTTGAATTTTGCTTGCCTATTCTTGTTTTAAAAATTTCAAACTTTACCAAATGGATGTTAAGTCTGCCTTTTTAAATACTTTTATTCAAGAAAAAGTCTATGTAAAACAACCACCGGGGTTTGAAAATTTTTTGAGGCCAAATGATGTTTATACACTTTAAATTACCTTATATGGTTTAAAATAAGCACCACGAGCTTGATATGGTAGACCTAGTTCTTTTCTTTTGCAAAATGGATTTTCAAGAGGTAAAGTTGACACTACTCTCTTTGTTTTTGAAAAAAGGGCAAGATTATTTATTAGTACAAATTTATGTTGATGATATTATTTTTGGTGCTACTAATGAGTCTCTTTGTAAGAAATTTTCTAAGCTCATGCAAGGTAAATTTGGGATGAGCATGATGGGAGAACTCAACTTCTTCCTTGGGCTTCAAATAAAACAATGTCAACAAGGCATTTATATATCCCAATCCAAGTATACAAAAGAGCTTCTAAAGAAGTTCGGATTTTGAAGGAAGAAGGACCGTTTTGTTAGATAAATGTTTTTATCAAGATTTTGATGATTTTAGTTAAATATGTTTTTATACCAAAACAATGTTTTTATATGTTGTCCAAATACTCCTAAATGATTTAAAATGTTTTTACTAATTTTTGGAGTATTTCTTAGAGTTTTTAATTTGATAAAAATTGGACAACACTTTTGATGGTTTTGTTTAAATTGGTTTTTACACCAAAACTATGTTTATAAATGTTGTCCAAATACTCCCAAATGATTTAAAATGTTTTTACTAATTTTTTGGAGTATTTCTTGAAGTTTATTTTTGAAAAAAATCGGAAAACATTTCGAATTGGAGGTCGACCGGTCGCCCAAATGGTCGACATGTACCGAAAAAAGAAAAACACGAAACAAAACATGCGGTCTTGAAAAAAGGGAGGGGGGACCGGTCTAGAGGAGGGCCGACCGGTCGCACTACGGGCGACCGGTCGACCCCTCCGACCTGGTCGCACCCCCGTAACCCCTACCTCGGATCGCACTATTTTTTTCAAACGGTCGAAATCTTCAACAGGGCAACCCGGTCGCTCTATGCTATTTTGTGACAAAGAAAATTATGTTTGTTTGAAATTCTGACAAACAAGATTTACTTTTGATTTTTGTACAATATTTCTACATCTTGTGATCTTCTTTTATAGACAAAAGTGAAGATAGATGAGCCTATGTTGGGAGCCTATGTTGGTGAAGACTTCCCTATAAATAGAGGATGAATTGAAGACACAAGACACAACACATACAAGCAAAATACACAACAAGAAATCTGCAAATTGTTCAAGCTTTCATTTTTACATTCTTGTTGTAATAGCCTAAGTACTTTCACTTACACATCTTTTGAGGTCTATGCTTTTTGATTCTTGATTACACTTGCACTCAATCTTTGTATTGGTTTCATAGAGTTGTAATCTTGAATTTTGTCCATCATTCAACACAAGACATCCTTGTGAGTATTCTTGTGGTAAGAATACACTTGGGTGATTTAGGTGATAGGTGTTTGAAGAGTGTGGTACTCTTCAAAGGTGGTGAAGGAAGATTGTGGTAATCTCCTTGAAGGTGTTGTAAGAGGATTGTGGTGATCATCAAGGTATTGTATTAATTGTGGTAATTAATAAAATCTTTTTTTTTTTGAAATCCATCCCGGAGATCTTTGGGGTGGTAGAGGATTAGGCCCTAGGTGGGTTGAACCTCTTTAAATCAACGAGTGTTGTTTAATTTCCGCATTTACATTCTTGTCATTTACTTGTTGATTCGAAAAAGAGGGTGATTTGCGAAAAATCGGCATAATCTATTCACCGCCCCTCTAGATTATCGTAGCCACTTGGACTAACAAGTGGTATCGAGCCAAACTCTTTGGCTAGCTCGCCCGAGTAAAGAGGAAAGATCCATGGCTACGAATGAAGCTTATCTCACCACCGGCGCCTCCACCAACAAGCCACCACTCTTCGACGCCAACAACTACGCAT
Organism: Rehmannia glutinosa; assembly: GCA_016081115.2. NCBI lineage: Eukaryota > Viridiplantae > Streptophyta > Magnoliopsida > Lamiales > Orobanchaceae > Rehmannia > Rehmannia glutinosa. Next base: position 62,697 of record JABTTQ020002122.1, read on the forward strand.
TTTGGAAAGACCGCATGGAGTGCTTTCTACAAGGATGTGGATTTGATATTTGGAATGTGGTCATTGAAGGAGTTGCTCAACCAACAACAAAATTGGAGGATGGTACCACGACCCCAAGCCGTTCAAGGAATACGATGAAAATGACAAGAAGGCTTTCTCTTTAAACGGTAAGGCCTTAAACATTTTACATTGCTCTCTTTATCGCCACCAAATATAATCGCATAAGAGGCATATGGTCGACACATGAAGTTTGGGAAAAATAGAAACCATCTATGAGGGCACAAAGAAAGTGAAGCAAGCAAGAAAAACGATGCTTGTGAAAGACTTTGAAAATTTCAATATGCATGATGGTGAAAGCATATAAAAATGGTGGAAAGGCTTGACAACATTGTCAATCCTCTTGTGGCTCTTGGAAAGGTCATCTCCAGAAGAAGATAAGGTGACCAAAGTCTTAAATGCCCTTCGGCTCATGGTCCGAAAAAGGTGACGGCAATCACGGAAGCTCAAAATCTTGAGACACTCAAGTTTGATGAGCTCATTGGGAACCTCCTTATTTATGAAGTATATCTCAAGGAGAGGAAAAATTCTCAACCATCCATCTCTAAACCGGTACGCAAATTATTATTAAAGGCTTAGCATCTTCTTCTAATAATGTTTATTATGATAATGATGAGGATGATGAAGAAACGGCGGCTCTTGTTAGAAAATTTGCAAAATTTGTAAACAAAAATAAAACAAGAAAGCCAAGAGACAATTCTTGTTTCAAATGCGGAAAATCCGGGCACTACATAGCCGATTGCCCAAAATTAGCGGAAGAGGAACAAAAGAAGAAAAGCCTTTTTCGAAAAAGAAGGCGTTAAATGCGGACGTCAAAACTTGGGATGAGTTACTTGAAACAACCGATGATGAGGAAGGAGAATCGAACATGGTCTTATGGCCATAGACGATGAAAATACCGAGGTACGCTCTAATGCTTCATCTTCTTCCCTAGTTGATGAATTACAATGTGATTTTGATGAATTGCAAAATGAGTTTCAAAATTTGATTGTTAAATACAAGAATTTGAAAAAGGAGCATAAAGAGCTTAAACTAGAAAAGGATAAATTATTTACTTCTTATGACTCTCTTGATAAGGCTCATGCTATTACTCTTACTATGGTCCGTACTCTTGAAACTGAAAAACAAACGCTCACAAATGATATTGAAAATTTGAAAAAGGATGTGCATCGATTCAATTTAAGTACGGATAAAGTCACAAAAATTTTAGATGCACAAAGAGGTGAGCATTCTAAATTAGGACTTGGTTACAAACCTTTTGAAAAAGCTTTTAAGAAAAAAAGACCAAGGTCCAACCTTTGTACGTGCTAGTAGTCCTCGTATTATTACTTGTTTTTATTGTGGTAAGAATGGACACTATGCTAGCAATTGTAAATTGAAGAATAATTTTAGCTATTATTGGAGACCTAAAGGTCTCAAGGCTAACCCCCATGGACCCCAAAATTATAGGGTACCTAAAAATAATTCCTTTGTAGGTTATAGGGGCTATAACAACAATGGAAGATTCAAAATGGCTCGTGGACAGCGGATGTTCACGCCATATGACCGGAAAGAGAGAACTTTTTACCAACATCAAGCTCCAAGAAGAGGGTATGGTCATGTTCGGCAATGGCAAAGGAAGAATTCTTGGAAATGGAGAAATTGGTAAATCTTCTTTCTCTCTTAGTAATGTTCTTTTAGTAGAAGGGCTAAAGTTCAATTTGATAAGTGTTAGCCAACTTTGTGATTCAAATTATAATGTTGTTTTTAATAAAGAAAAATGTCTTATTTCCAAAAATGATATAATTATTTGTGAAGCAATTAGAAAAGGCAATCTTTACAAAATTTGTACAAGTGATTTGGTTTGTCAAAATGTTTCTTGTCTTGTCGCCAATAATGATTTAACTAGTTTATGGCATAGGCGACTTGGTCATGTTGGATACAAAAATTTGCAAACTATTTACAAAAACCAACATGTAAAAGGACTATCCAAATTGAATTTTGAAAATCTTGGCTTATGTGACACTTGTCAAAAAAACAAATTAGTTAAGAGTAGTTTTAAGCCCAAAAATGAAATTTCCACTACCAAACCCCTACAAATGCTTCATCTTGATTTGTATGGGGATATTGGTACGGCTAGTCTAAGTGGAAAACATTACACTTTTGTTATAGTTGATGATTTTTCTAGATATACTTGGGCTCTATTTCTTACAAATAAAAGCGATGCCGTTAATGAGTTTGTTAAGTTGTGTAGATTTATTGAAAATGAAAAAGGAAGATACTATTAAGTCTATTCGAAGTGATCGAGGTGGAGAATTTGACGGCGAATTTAGAGTCTTTTGTGAAACCAAGGGATATAGTCATAATTTTTCGGCTCCAAGGACACCTCAACAAAATGGAGTAGCCGAAAGGAAGAATCGGACACTTCAAGAAATGAGTCGGTCCATGCTCAATGAATTTTCACTTCCAAAATATTTTTGGGCGAAGCCATAAGTACCGCTTGCTATGTCATTAATCGAGTTTATATTCGTCCTAAAATGAATAAAACTCCATATGAGCTTTGGAAAGGAAGAACTCCAAATATTAGTTATTTCAAAATATTTGGATGTAAATGTTTTATTTTGAATACTAAGGATCAATTAGACAAACTTGATCCTAAGGCCGATGAAGGAATATTTATGGCGTATTCAACCAAGAGCAAAGCATATCGGGTTTACAATAAGACTAGTGGGGTTGTTAAAGAATCCGTCCATGTCAAATTCAATGAAGCTTCGGGTGTTGAAAGGATACCCAATGATGAAAGTGATGAAGAGGATATTGTTGAACCCATTGTTCAAGATGAAACTCAAAATGATCAACCTTCAAGCTCAAATGTTCCTCAAGAAGATAAAGGTGATACTTGAATCTTCCCGTAGCATTGAAATTTAAGGAGATCACCCAAAAGATCTTATTATTGGTGATCCCCTTGATAAAGTAATGACTCGAAGAAAATTTCTTTGAGAAAGCTCTTATTTCTCAAAAAGAGCCTAAAAATGCTAAGGAATCCATTGAAGATGAGGATTGGTTTTTAGAAATGCAAGAGGAGTTGAATCAATTTGAAAGAAATGATGTATGGGAATTAGTACCTTGTCCTCCATCTCAAACCATTATTGGTACAAAATGGGTATTTTGGAATAAGCTCGATGACCAAGGCAATATTGTTCGAAACAAAGCAAGGTTAGTAGCTCAAGGTTATTGTCAAGAAGAAGGTATTGATTATGATGAAACATTTGCACCGTAGCACGTTTAGAAGCTATTCGTATTTTAATTGCCTATTCTTGTTTTAAAAATTTCAACCTTTACCAAATGGATGTAAAATCCGCATTTTTAAATGGTATTATTCAAGAAGAAGTCTATGTAAAACAACCTCCGGGGGTTTGAAAATTTTTCTAGGCCTAATGATGTTTATAGACTTAAAAAGACCTTATATGGTTTGAAACAAGCACCCCGTGCATGGTATGATAGACTTAGCTCTTTTCTTTTGCAAAATAGTTTTACAAGAGGTAAAGTTGACACTACTCTCTTTGTTTTTGAAAAAGGGCAAGATTGCTTATTAGTGCAAATTTATGTTGATGATATTATTTTTGGTACTACTAATGAATCCTTGTGCAAGAAATTTTCTAAGTTAATGCAAGGTGAATTTGAAATGAGCATGATGGGGAGCTCAACTTCTTCCTTGGACTCCAAATTAAGCAATGCCAAGAAGGAATTTATATTTCTCAATCAAAATATACAAAGGAGCTTTTGAAGAAATTTGGCATTGAAGAAGAAGGAAGAACCGTCTCTACCCCAATGGCAACAAACGTCAAGATTGACAAAGATGAAAAAGGCAAGTCAGTTAATGAATCCAAATATAGAAGTATGATTGGTAGTTTACTTTATTTAACGCAAGTAAAGACCGGACATTCTTCATGCCGTATGCCTATGTGCTCGTTTTCAAAGCAATCCCAAAGAATCTCATATGAGTGCCATTAAAAGGATTTTTCGATATTTGAAAGGCACTATTCAATATGGTTTATTCTATCCAAAGAATGAAAATTTTTCTCTTAAAGGTTATAGTGATTCGGATTATGCGGGAAATATTGATGATCGGAAAAGTACTTAGGATCATGTCAATTTCTAGGTGATTGCCTAGTTTCTTGGTTTTCAAAGAAACAAAATTGTGTTTCACTTTCAACGGCGAAGCGAATATATTTCCGCGGCATTTTGTTGTACACAACTTCTTTGGATGAAACAAACCTTAGCGGATTATAAATGTTCTTTTGAAAGTGTTCTATCTTTTGTGATAATATATCCGCTATAAACATTGCTCAAAACCCGGTTCATCATAACCGTACTAAACATATTGAGATTCGACATCATTTTCTAAGGGATTGTGTTTCAAAACGAAAAATTGAGATATCTTTTGTACCATCTCAAGATCAATTAGCGGACTTACAAAACCGTTATCTTCCGAGACTTTTGCATCAATACGAGCTCGGTTAGGCATAATGCATATTGAATGAGGTCTATGATTGCATTTTGCACGTTTTTAAAACTTAGGGGCGAAAAATCGGATTTTTGGTTCAAAACTCGGATTTTGGTAAAACAGAAAGAACCACTGGACTGGTTGGGAAGGCCGACCGATGACCCAACGTCCAACCGGCCGCCCACCCCCAACCGGTTGACCAAAAGAATATTTTGGATATAAACGTTTTTTGATTTGACCATTTTGGCTTATTTTGTCCATTTTTCGTCCCCTTCGCATTTTGCACACAAATTTCACTTCAAATTTGTTTTCTTGCATATGTTTTATATTTTGGACTTCATTAAGCTCGATTATCATCATCATTGCTCATCTTTACCGAATAAATGGTAAGAATTCTACTCCATTTGCTCAATTGGGTTGAACCCTTGAGATTTTGACTTATTTGCAAAATTCTTGATGCTAGTTTCATATGAGTGTGATGAGCTTAATATTTATGATGTATTGAATGTTGTTTGAACTGAATTGGTGATGAAAAGTTTTGGCTTAAACGAATCCCAAAGGCGTTATATTATTCTTGTTTTATTCAATACACGCCAAGTGTTCGACAAAATGTTTCAATGAAAAATTCATCACCTACATGATTCTCTTGATTTGAAAAGTCTTATAAGTATATAGAGATCATGTTTTATCAATCAAATGAGCTTTTGCAAGTCAATTGATCAACTTTTCCCTTTTATTTGGAATTTAAGCTTCAATTTTCTAAAAAGATCGATAAATCGATAAATTTGCGCACTTTGATTTGAATATATGATGTTTTTATTGTGCTAACATTCTTTTTGATGATTCCAAAGGGGGAGAAACAGGAAAAAACGCTCATACGCTCAAAGAAGCGAAAATAAGCTTGCAAGAAAAGCTATAAGCTAGGGCTCTTAAAAGCCATAAGCTGTGAATATTGCGTAGTCCATTTGATGTATTGTGGACTTTTATGCTTGACTAATGATGTCTTGTGACAGGGGGAGCTTTTAAGCTCATATAATTCAAGCTTAAGTTGTAAAAGCTAAGCTTTTAGCTTTTAGTTGGTTGCTTTAATGCTTGTTCTTTATATGCATGTTGATAGGGGGAGCTTGTGCAAAAATGATTTTGAAAAATCTTTGCTCCTACTCTTGTGTGTTGTACTTATGATAAATCTTGCTTGTAATGGATTGTTGTTTTAAGAATAGGAAAATTTGTTTTGTTTTAAAATCGACCTTCTAAAATTATTTTGGTTTGTAATCATCAAAAAGGGGAGTTTGTTAGATAAATGTTTTTATCAAGATTTTGATAATTTTAGTTAAATAAGTTTTTATACCAAAACAATGTTTTTATATGTTGTCCAGATACTCCTAAATGATTTAAAATGTTTTTACTAAATTTTTGGAGTATTTCTTAGAGTTTTTAATTTGATAAAAATTGGACAACACTTTTGATGGTTTTGTTTAAATTGGTTTTTACACCAAAACTATGTTTATAAATGTTGTCCAAATACTCCCAAATGATTTAAAATGTTTTTACTAATTTTTTGGAGTATTTCTTGAAGTTTATTTTTGAAAATAATCGGACAACATTTCAAATTGGAATCGACCGTGTCGCCCAAATGGTCGACCATTGACCGAAGAAAAGAAAACACGAAGCAGAACATGCGGTCTTGAAAAGAGGTAGGGGACCGATCCGAGAGGAGGGGAGGGCCGACCGGTTGCACCCCTGGGCGACGGTCGACCCCTCTCCGACCCGTCGCACCCCTCGCAACCCCTACTTGGATCGCACTATTTTTTTCAAACGGTCGAAATCTTCAACAGGCAACCGGTCGCCCTATGCTATTTTTGTGACAAAAAATTATCTTATTTGAAATTTTTGACAAAGAAGAATTACTTTTGTTTTTTATACAATATTTCTACATCTTGTGATCTTCTTTTTATAGACAAAAGTGAAGATAGAGGAGTCTATGTTGGGAGCCTATGTTGGTGAAGACTTCCCTATAAATAGAGGATGAATTGAAGACACAAGACACAACACATACAAGCAAAATACACAACAAGAAATCGCAAATTGTTCAAGCTTTCATTTTCACATTCTTGTTGTAATAGCTTTAAGTACTTTCACTTGCACATCTTTGAGGTCTAGGCTTTTTGATTCTTGATTACACTTGCACTCAATCTTTGTATTGGTTTCATAGAGTTGTAATCTTGAATTTTGTCCATCATTCAACACAAGACATCCTTGTGAGTATTCTTGTGGTAAGAATACACTTGGGTGATTTAGGTGATAGGTGTTTGAAGAGTGTAGTACTCTTTAAAGGTGGTGAAGGAAGATTGTGGTAATCTCCTTGAAGGTGTTGTAAGAGGATTGTGGTGATCCTCAAGGTGTTGTATTAATTGTGGTAATTAATAAAATCTTTTTTTCTTTTTGAAATCCATCTCGGAGATCTTTGGGGTGGTAGAGGATTAGGCCCTAGGTGGGTTGAACCTCTTTAAATCAACGAGTGTTGTTTAATTTCCGCATTTACATTCTTGTCATTTACTTGTTGATTCGAAAAAGAGGGTGATTTGCAAAAATCGGCATAATCTATTCACCCCCTCTAGATTATCGTAGCCACTTGGACTAACACGTTTTACCCAATGTCAACTAATTTCAAGCTTGACAAAGATGAAAAACACAAGTCGGTTGATGAATCAAAATATCGAGGTATGATTGGTAGTGTACTTTACTTAACCGCAAGTAGACCCAATATTCGTAATGTCGTATGCCTTTGTGCTTGATTTTAAAGTTATCCCAAAGAATCTCATATGAGTGTCGTTAAAAGAATTTTTCGATATTTGAAACGCACTATTTCATATGGATTGTTTTATCCAAAGAATAAAAAAGTTTCTCTAAAACAAGGATATAGTGATTCGGACTATGCGGGAAATATTGATGATCGCAAAAGTACTTCCGGATAATGTCAATTTTTAGGCGATTGCCTAGTATCTTGGTTTTCAAAGAAGCAAAATTGTGTATCCTTATCTACGGCCAAGTCGAATACATTTATGCGGCCTTTTGTTGTACTCAACTTATTTGGATGAAACAAATCTTATCGGATTACAAATGTTCTTTCGAAAATGTTCCTATCTTTTGAGACAATACGTCCGCTATGAACATTGCTCAAAATCCAGTTCATCATAACTTAACAAAACATATTGAGGTTCCACACCATTTTCTAAAGGATTGCATTTCTAAAGAAAAAATTGAGATGTGCTTTGTTCCGTCTCATGATCAACTCGCGGATATATTCATAAAACCTTTGACCGTCGAGTCTTTTACTTCAATTCAAGCTCGTTTAGGCATAATGCATATCGAATAAGGTATATGATTTCATTTTGTGCGTTTTTAAAACTTAGGGGTGAAAATCATATTTTTGCTTGAAAATCCGGACATAAACTGGACTAGAAATCAGGTACCAGTCGACCAAGAGGTCGATCAGTCGACTAGCCCAGGGACCGGTCGCCCCCTTGGTCAACCGGTCGACCAAAGGTGTTTTAGGGATTAAATAAGTTATGTTCGTCTATTCGTCTTATTTCATATTCTTTCACACCCCTTTGTCCATTTCACACCTATTACTCAAAATGATTTCTCTTGAAATTTCTACTATATTGGGCTTGTATAATATATATATCTTCCATATTTTCCAGTCAATTGGTAAGTTTAATTCCTCTTTAATCTTAATTGGATTGAACCCTTGAGAACTTTGTTGATACTTGATGTATTGTTGTAATTCTTGTATGATTGTGATGGGAATTATGCATGTTCATCGATTATATTTGTCAAATTTGGATTGGTGTTGATTTTTTGGGCATGATTACATTTACAAATGTTATATACAACTTCGATTTTATCCTATGCATGCCAAGTGTTCGATAAAATGCCTCTATGAAAGTTTCATATTTTGCATGAATCTCTTTATTATAATTGTCTTATATCATTATGGAGATCATGTTTTGTCCATCAAATGAGCTTCCATAAACTTTCTCCTATAAATTTCCCTTTCAATTTGGAATTCTAAGCTTTATATTCAAGAGCATGATAATTTGATTTCATGCGCACTTTGATATATATATTTATGATGTTTTTATCGTGCTAATAGTCTTTTTGATGATTCCAAAAAGGAGAAAATGGAAAAAACTCAAAACCTTATGTTTAGATCAATGGAGTTAGAAAAAACTCAAAAAAAAGCTATAAGTGCGAATGAAAAAACCATAAGTTGTGGATGGATTTTGGTCCAATGGATACATAAATGCACTTTTATTTATGACTAATGACTTAATTTTGACAGGGAGAGCTTTTAAGCTCTTGAACTTCAAGATATATTTTTAAAAGCTGAACTTTTAGCTTTTTGTAGATTGCTTCTATGCCTATTTTTGTTTAGCATATTGTTAGGGTGAGCTTTTATAAAATATTTTTGAAAAATCTTTGCTCATATCCTTTATTTTAATCATGAAAAGTGTTGCTTAAAATGGATAGTTGATTTTGACGGAAAAAGTATGTTTTATTTTAAAAATCATCATCATCATCACCATCATCATCAACTGCACCTTATCCCACTATGTGTGGTCGGTGGTGTGAAGTTTATAGTGTCAATTAGTTGTCTAAAATTATATAACACTACAAATTCACACAAAAAGCAAAGTGGCAAAGTTTTACGCCGGATGCCCTTCCTGACGCAACCTTCATACGAAGGAGAAATGAGATGAAATTCCAAAACCATCAGCATCATAGGTTTTTCCACTTGCATGAAAAATATGATGAGACGGCGATGAATTGAGATAGTTGCTCTAGTCATGTTCCATTACATGATTGATATTGTAAAATCAACATGTAGATCATGGAACATGACCACTTTTTTTAAGGGGGAGTTTGTTAGATAATATTTTTAACGTAATTTTGATGATTTCATATAATTGAGTTTTATACCCAAACAATGACCCCAAATATTGTCCAAATACTTCAAAATGATATAAATGATTTTTACTAATTTTTTGGAGTATTTTTTGAACTTTATTTTTGACAAATATCAGACACCACCTCTGTTTTGAGGCTAACCGGTCGCCCTAGAGGGCAACCCATGCCTGAAGTCAAAAACTAAAACAGAAACGAAACAAAAGAAAAAAAGGGGTAGGCCGACCGGTCGACCAAGAGGCCGACTGGTAGGGTCAACCGGTCGACCAGGACACCGATCGGTAGGGTTGACCACTTGGTCGACCAGTGCTTGGTTGAGACAATTCACTTCAGTCTCTCTATTATTTCAGGGAGACCGATCCAATAGGAGGTGGACCGGTCAAAGGCTTGCTCAATTGGTCCAAAACCCCTAGAACCGATCCGACCCCCTGTTCAACCTATGTTTTAATAATTCAAACGTCTTTTTCATATTAGAGGTCAACTGGTCGATCTAAGGTTTTTTCACCAAAAACTATTCGTTGCAGCAGACAACTTTTCATGAAATTGTGGGATTGATTTCTAACAACTATTTTCTCCATTTGATTTGCAATTTTTTACTGATTTCAATCTTTAAGGAGGAGCCTATGCTGATAATCAAATCAAAGAGCTCTCCTATAAATACTTGAATGCTTGAAGGATCAATACAACACAAGCATAGAAACAACAAGCAAAAATCTAAAAACTCTCGTTCTTCAGTTTCAACATACTTGTTATATTTAGCCTAAGTCTTACACACTTGCACATCTTGAGTATTAGACTTCATTCTTGATTACACTTGCACTTCAAAATTGTATACTTCATTTGAGTTGTAATCTTGAATTGGTTTAAATCATCCAAAACAAGACATCCTTGTTAGTGTTCTTATGGTAAGAACACACTTGGTTGATTCTAGGTGTTGAAGAGTGTGGTGTTCTTAATTGTTGTAAGAAGATTGTGGTAATCTTCATAGGTAGTGTTGTAAGAAGAGTGTGGTACTCTTCAAGGTAAATATTTTAATAATTTGGTATCTATTAATATATTTTTTCCTTTTCGAAATCCATTCGGACATACCGGGTGGTAGATCATTAGGCCCTAGGTGGGTTGAAGCTCTATAAATCATTGTGTGTTGTATATATTTCTGCACTTTTATTTTGTTCATCATCTTCACATTCGAAAAAGAGGGCGTAAATCAGAAAATCGAGAAAATCTACTCATCCCCCCTAGATTTTCGTATCCACTTGGACTAACAAAATCTTTAGAGACAAATTGGCTCAAATAGTAACAACAGTGGGAAGCAAACATTAAAAAGGCGAATTCCAAAGCGATAATAAAATAAACCCAAGGGAGCAATGTAATGCCATTCATTTGAGGAGTGGTGCAGAATATGAGAGCCTAAAGATATCGACTAAGACAAAGTGCAGAAGGAAAATGGATGAGCAACCGAAAATCACTATTGTCCCCAAATGTAGGTCTCAAGGGGTGTGGTATAAGGTTTAGAAGGGGGAGTTGAATAAACCTTACCAAATTTTCACTTTTAGTCTTTTGAAGAATTTCAACAGAGTTGACTCAAATCAGCTGTGTCTTTGGGGGACAGCTAGGTTGGCTATATTCAGCTAAGTTACCCACTCAACAGACTCGATAGAGATGTTGATAGTATAACTTGGCTGCTTAAGCTAACACTTAACTTTAGTTGATTTGGTTTTTAACAACGGAAGACTTAACACCCTTTTGATTGATTAAATCTTGTTTTTAACACTTGTTTTAGCACTTGTTATTTATCAGTTGGATTAGCAAATTAACTAACAGCAGATATAAAAATATATCCAAGATAGTAAATGCTGAAAGTAAAATGACAAAAGTAATTTTTATAGTGGTTCAAGGATGGGGTAATTCCTCTAATCCACTCTTTCTCCAACTCTTTGGAGGAATCCAAAGAGGTAACATATCAAGTTACAAAGTAGTTCTCGCCCAGAGAGCCTTGATCACATGGTTGGCTTCTCCCGCCACTCATCTTCTTCACAAGACAACCGCTTTGCACTACTTGACTTACTTTCAAGTCCTTGGATTTGTTCACACAACCCTCCAACAAACTTGAATCTCCTAATCTATTAACCTAAGTAGACTAATATAATATAATATATATCCATGAATTCAAGATATATATATATATATAGGGATTGGATCAAATGAGACCACATAATTAGAGTTAGACAGTGTGGACTAATCCTGTCCACAAATCTATAATTTTAGATGGTTGAGATTTACCCAATTTAATAGACCTTTTTAATTTATTTTAAATCAAATAAGTGCAGATCAGTCATTTTCTTGTTAGTGTTTTCACCCCCAATTATGTGGTCCCCAAATCCCGTTCATCCCTCCCACAAAATCAAATAACATCACTCTCTTTGGAGACGCTTTCTTGAACACCAGTTCAATTACCCTCACCAAAAAGAAAAATTGCACCTTTCGGCCACCGCAGCCATTCTTTCCGCCGTCAACAACTGGTCTTTCTAGTGTCGGGTTCCGGCGTCTTCCGTAAATGGAGAATCCATTCCAATGATGGTCACACCACACACCTCCAAAGGCCTCAATGATGAAGAGAAGAAAATCATCTCCTTAAATGGTAAAGCACTTAATATTTTGTATTGTTCACTTACCACTTTGGAGTTTGATCATATTGTAGGAATTCGATAGGCACATGAAGTATGGCAAAAATTAGAAGCCATCTATGAAGTATATGCAAATGAAAGGAGCAACTCAAAAGCATCTACTTCTCAAGTGGATACAAAATCAAATTCAAGGAACAAGCCTCTTACAACTTCCAACTATGAAGAAGTTGAACATTGTCTTATGGGCTTCGAAGAAAACGAGGTAAGTTCTAAACCCTCTACTTCTTATGACAATGAATTGCATAATGATTATAGTGATTTGCTCAATGATTATGATGAGCTTCAAAATGAATTCCAAAGCTTGCTTGTTAAATACAAAAATTTGAAAAAGGAATTCAATGCTTTGAAAAATGATAAGGATAGTTTATTTACCTCTTATGAATCACTATCATGTTCTCACACCACACACTTGACAAGGTTAGAAACCTTGAAAAAAAATAGTACTCTTGTTGAGGATATTAATTGCATGAAAAAGGATCTTTCAAAATCCAACTTGAGTACCGATAAAATGACCGATATTGTTGATGTTCATAGTTGTGATAAATTGAAACAAGGACTTGACCATAAGCCTAATGTTGTTAATCATATGAAAAATAGTCAAGTCTCTAAGCATGTTGGTCATTACACTTCTAGAATTATTACATTCTTCTATTGTGGTAAAAAGGGTTATACGGTAAATACTTGTCGGGCTAGAAATAGCTCTAATTATTGTTGGAGACCTAAAAGTCTCAAAGCTAATCCTAAAGGACCCAAACACTTGAGGGTAACACAAAGCAATGTCATATTAGGTACCCGGAGGAATCAAGGAAAATTCATACCGCCAAGAAGGCATCAAATGACCATCTCATTTGATCAAAGGAGAAAACATCACCACAATGAATTTCCAAGAGAAAGACACTTTCAAAAATGGGAAGGCCACAATGCTTGGAGATGGAGCAATTGGAGAAGCCATCATCAACAAGATGATTTTCAAAGGGGAAGATATCATCAACAATGGGAAAGTCACAACCCATGGAAATGGCGAAATTGGTAAACCGTATCTCCCTATTTAAATATGCATTTTATTTTTTATACATGTTTTTATTTGTGTCTAAATTGCAAAATGAGTTTTCATAATTTTAAAATTAAGGTCTTCAATATATATTTGTGGTTTTAAAATTTTTTGAAAAAGAAGACCTTGCATGATGTTTTTAAAACTCTTGTGCATTTGCTTTAACTATTGTGTTTTATAATCTCCTATGGATTCTCTTGGCATAAGCATACTTGTGACATATATTGTTTTTATCCTACACTTATATCTTGTTGCTTTGTGCTAGAGTTGTTTAAGATATATGTAGGATATATATTTCGTCATCCTCTTCAGGAGATGTTAAACTATCGAGGTACGCTCATCATTGGTATTTATCTTATAGACTCGATATATTTTTGTCATATGCCTATGTGCTTGTTTTTCAAGTCATTTCAAAGTATTTCACACAAGTGCCATTAAAAAGGATTTTTTGATTTTTTGAAAGGCACTATTCGATAATTGATTGCACATATTTGCTTTGAACAAGAGAGCCATTGCCCTTGGATCCATCCTCCGATTACATACGAGGAGGACGTGGGCTGCAAAGAACAACCGAGGCAATGTGCTCGCCAATCCCAGCAGGATCGGTGCAGGAGAGATTGAGACGATCGAATCTTCGTGGTCGGTGATTTCCCCTCACTCGTATCGCCCTCTTGGCGTAAGCTCTCTTCGTGCGCCGAGAGAGGTTTGATCGAAACATTCTCTTGTTAACATGAAACGTCTTTCCATGCCGAAGAGGTACCCTTTTACTTCCATCATCCGCCAATCACCAGGCCGTATCCCGAGGGAACCTCCAAACGTACCATCCTCCTTAAAGGATTTGTTCCCAATATTGCAGAGTCCGTTGTATACAAACTCAGCCCAATTCACCTTCTTTTCTTGAATGATCGCAGCCATTACGATCAATTTAGCTTTGAGACGGTGGTCGAAGCCGCCAAATTTAATGTCTATGCATTTGGCAATAATGTCCGATAATTTGTGGTAGTCCTCTTTCGGCAGACCTCTTGTTAGCCGAGTAGACCACTTTCGCAAAGACGGTCGGACTTGGCTACTTCCTTCCAAGCGGCGTGATCATGTCAACCTCGGCTTCATGAATCTCCGGCACTCCTTTCGCAAGCAACAAGCGATGTTACGCCAAATCCTGGCGATGATGGTGAACTCTTTTTCCGTGAACAAAGGACTTGATGCCCTCATCGTGAACTTCAACATTCACGTAGAAGCGTGCGACCTCTTCTAGATAGGTCATTAGAAACTCCAATGTCAAAACGGCTTGCACCGAGGCGTTTCCAATTTCTCAAAGAATCTTCTTCACGAGGGTGTCGTCGGACCCCTATTTAACCATACCATCGAAATCCACAGTAGACCCAGTGTGGATTTGCTTTCCTAGCTTGACGAAATCATGTGTAGGTGCCATTTCTCAGTGTTTTACTGAACGAATCTTAGAAAAAGATCTTGAGGAGTTGTAGGGTTTTGAGAGAAAGAGTCTTTCTTTTGCCTTGAGAGAGATGAACAGTTTTGGTAAAGTGAGAGAAAATCGGACGAAATGGTATATGTATGGTTTATGAAAGGACGTGTGGGTGGTTTTTGAAATATGATCAAAATCAACGGCTTAGATCTTGCACGCCGATTAGCATTTAAGTTCTCGCATTTAATGCGGCAGCATTTATATCCAATCATAAGCTTGGTGTGCAGCTTTTGACAGTACATGTCATAATTATGCTGACGTCATTCTTAAAAACGTTCCCGCTTAGTAAAAACGACCGCGTTTTTGTCACTTTGCTCATAAATAACTCAGCTTACTCCTTAGCTGATTCAATCCTTCTTCTCACTTCTCTCCTTGTGACTGGTCGCCTAATCTTCAGACTGGTGACTTTCCGATACGACTGATTCACTTAGCTGAATTAGGAGTTCAGCTCTTTTTCCTCTTTTCGTGTTTCATCTCTTTTTCTTGAGTCTTCTGAGTGTTAACTCAGCTCAATTAACCCTAACTCATGCTTGAGTTCTTCAAATCTTGATTCACATAATGGTTTTGTGAATATGTCAGCTAACTGCTTATCAGTTGAGATATATTCCAAGGTGATGTCCTTCTTTTCAACATGGTCTCTTATGAAGTGATATCTGACATCGATGTGCTTTGTTCTTGAGTGCAACACATGATTTTGAGTTATTGCAATTGCACTTGTGTTATCACACATAATTGGAATTTCCTTTTCTTCAACCTCATAGTCTCTCATTCTTTGTCTCATCCATAAGACTTGGGCACAACAAACTTGGCACTATGACTATGTATTCTCGTCATTTGTAGAGGTGGCTATTGAATTTTGATTTTTGCTAAACCAGAAATTAGCCTATTTCCAAGCATTTGACATGTGCTTGAGGTGCTTTTCTGTCAACTCTACATCCAAAGATAGTCGAGTCGAATAACCATTTATTTTGAATCCAACTTTCTTAGGATACCACAAGCCAACTTCTTCGCTTCCTTTCAAATATCTCAAGATCCTCTTATTTGTAGTCATATGGCTTTCTTTTGGAGCAGATTGAAATCTTGCACATACACCTACAACAAAGGTGATGTCTAGCGCTTCTTTGTGAGATAGAGCAATGATCCAATAAGTGCTCGTATCTTGTTTGATCTGAGCTTGCCATCCGCATCCATGTCCATTTTGGTCGATGTATTCATTGGTATTTTTCAGAAGACTTCTCTTCCATACCAAATTTCTTCATTAAATCTCTGGTGTATTTTGTCCGACTTATGAAGGTTCCATCCTTCACTGTTTCACTTGGAGTCCAAGGAAGAATGTCGACTCTCCCATCATGCTCATTTCGAATTTGCTTTGCATGAGATTTGAGAATTTATCACATGACTCTTTGTTTGTGGATCCAAAGATGATGTCATCCACATATATTTGAACAAGCGGTATACTCTTCCCATCTTGAGTTCTGAAGAGCGTTCTATCCACTTTGCCTTTTGTGAATCCGTTCTTAGTTAGGAATTGTGATAATGTATCATACCATGCTCTGGGTGCCTGTTTCAATCCATATAAAGCCTTCTTGAGTTTGTATACCTTATCTCCAACAAAGATTCACTTGTCAGAGAAGATCCAATCATCCCCACTGACACCATTGTTCCAGCAGATTTTGACTTTGATGAAGAGTGGCCTGCAGCTGAATCAAGTGAGACAGCTGAGATTCGTGAGGTCTTCAAGGAAATCTGTGAAGAGATTGAGAAGATTGAAAGACATCAGGCCTCACTAGACTTAAGAATGGACAACAGGGATGCTACCCTCACAGCTGACTTGAGAGGGATAGTAGTACGGATCAGGGAATGGTCTGAACAGCAAACTGCCATACGACTAGAACAAGTTCATTATTTCAAATCATTATATGGCAGAATGCTCTTCAGGAGTGCTGACAACGTTGATATCAAGCAAAGGATGCAGGCTTACATCGAAAGGCTAAACGAGTCTCACAAGACTGAAATGGAGCTGCTGCAAGAATTCCAGAGAAAAGAAATTATGCGCCTTGAGAACACAATGAATGAAAAATTCAGCCTACTTATGACTGAAATGAAGTTTGTGACAGTCGAGTCCAAGGCAACTCGCTTAGAATTTCGAGCAGCTTATGCAACAACTGACTCCAAACAAAATTCAGCTCTAAGCAGACTCAATTTCATGCTCGCAGGCATGTTCCATGGGGTTCCTCTCTCTTTTGATGATGCCAAAAAGGGGGAAGATGAGTCCCTAAGAAAATTAAAAGAAGAAAAACTAAAAGAAAGCTGAAACTGGTGAGAAGCCAGGACGCAGAAATGCAATGAAGGATAATACGGTGAGGGGCGAAAGTTCGAAGGATTTAATGATGATGATAGTTGAAACCCCTCAGCAGGGCAATGTTACTGCCTCCATCCTGTACAAACTCCCCGTAACCCTACCCATTGAGCACTCTGCTGTGTCAATGTCGGAGAAAAAAAAATCATTGAAGCAGGGTTTGAGAAGTTCTCCAAAAGCGAGGATGTCTTTGAAACAATATTGTGGTATTCGAGAGGGAAGTATCAAGATGTTATACCTAACAATGGATCTGAGCCTAGATCAGTTGAAGAATTCAAAACGCTCGAATCAGAAGGCTATTTCCAAGGAATGTCACTAGCCCAAGCCTGGGATTTGTACTGGGAGAAATGTCTTGCATTGTGTGAAGAAGTTGAAGCGGAAGAGACCTCAGCGATCACTCGGTGGTAGCGTAAGACTCCGTGCAGTACACACCCAGAGGAAGCGGAAGAAGTGGTGGTGGAAGAGGTTCCCAACCTCGACCAAAACCCAAAACTGTTGAATATGTAGACCCTAAAAAGAAAGGAAGATCTACTGGGTTGGGTATGATGAATTGGTCAATATGGAAGTAACGGAGAGAGGCGGTGAGAAGACAAGAAGAGGAAAACAAATGGCAAACACAACAATGGCTCAAGAGGAAGCGAAAGGATGATGCCTCGAAACGGGCCTCGGAAAAGAAGAGAAGAAGGGAAGAAGAAGAGAAGAAAAGGAAAAGAGATGAAGACGAGGAGTGCAAGAGAGCTGAAGAAGAAAGAGGAAGGACGCAACGAAGGCGTTGAAGTGATGCTGGAAATCCCTTAATGTATATTACTTATGTAAATACACTCATGTAAGTCATGTGTAATGCACTTAGTGAAGTTTTTCTGAAACTTTTTACTTTGTATTTATTCTTGTATCTTAGCATAGATGTATGTTTTGCTTTGATAGGAAATTTATTTTATAGATTTTGACTGATGCCATGTAAAACTTAAACTAGAAAGTTGGCACCCCATTTTCCTTGTAATTTGTATTGTAATAGACAGAGCTGGAAAAGCTGAGTCAAGTCAGCTAGGCCAACAAATACAAGAAGTCAACTGAAGACTGAAGTGAAGACTCCGCTGCAAGACAGCTGAGTATGGCAAAGAAGAAAAGTCAAGAACTCGACTGAAGGTGTATCAGTTGTGAATCAGCTATGTGAAGAGTCAGTCAAGTCAACTCAAGAAGCCAAGTCTCAAGTTGAAGTGATAGATGAGTCATCCAATGGTTGGAAGCTAACTCAAGTCACCTGGGGAATAAAAGACTGCAGTCAAGTCAAGAGAACTGAACGAGATTCGTTGATGAAAGTCAAGAATATTACTCAGAATGGTAACATGTTAAAGTTGTCAAAGATAAAGTGGTAGTTCCAGTTGTGTGCAAAAGGAACAAACCAATGGGAAGCACTGCGCCAAGTGTCAGATACGCTGCAATGCTGCAAGACATTAAATACAAGGAAATGTCAACATCAAGGACTGCAACAAGATAAGCCAACAAACACAAGTGAATTTTGAAATTAGCCTATCTCTTCAACCGGCAAAATTTCAAAAGTACACTATAAAAGGCTGAGGAATTTATTGAGAAGAGGTTACCTTGATTACCTGAACCACGAACAAGCAAACAATATTCAAAGCAACTAACCTGCAAATATTCTCAAGTTTATTCAAGCAAATCCTCAAGCCTGAAACTCAAAGAAAATCGATCCAACACAAGCTGTGAAGGAAAGACAACTTCAAATTTGTTGAAGAGAAAACCTTTGAAGAATCAAAATGAGTCTACTTTCCAAGGAGGATCGTAGAAAGGTTCAAGGTCGAACCAGTATCAAGTGATTGGAGGGCTTCGTGATCAAATCCAAGAGCTTGAGAAAGTGAGCTGAAGTAGCAAGCGCAAATTTGCCTGCCTGTGAATAAGTCGAGTCGGAAGAGAACCGGTTTGTGTCACCAAAGTTGTCTCAGTCATTCACCATTTTGTAAACAGATCTATTACATAGTAGATTCCTCCAGGAGTTGGAGAAGAGAGGATTAGAAGAATTACTCCATCTTCGAACCTCTATAAAAATTACCTGTGTCATTTATTTTTCAGCACATTTATATTTTTGCATACTTATACCATATCTGCTGATAAACTCATATTTGCTATCCAAATGATTAATAACCAAGTGCTAAAGAATCAAGTGTTAAAACAAACTTAAAACAAATCAAGGGTGTTAAGTCTTCCGCTGATAAAACCAATACAGCCAAGTTAAAGTTTAGGTTAAACAGCCGAGTTATTCTATCAACAACTCTATCGAGTCTGTTGAGTGGCAAACTTAGCTGAATAACCAACTTAGTTATCCCCCAAGGACACATCTGTTTGAGTTAACTCTGTCATAATTTTAAAAGGACTAAAATCGAAAAGTTGGTAAGGTTTATTCAACCCCCTTCTAAACCTTACTCACACCCCTTAGGATCTGAGCACAATTTGAGATCTATGCGGTCTTCAAGAAGATCTGTGAGGATATTGAGAAGATCGAACGACACCAGGCCTCACTGGACCTAAGATTGGACAATAGGGATGCCACTCTCACAGCAGACTTGAGAGGGATTTTGGTACGGATTAGGAAATGGTCTCAACAGCAGACTGCCATGAGAATCGAGCAAGTTCGATATTTCAATGCCCTATATAGAAGAATGCTTGTCTGGAGTGCTGACAACACCTTAATTAGGCAAAGGATGCAGGAATACATCGAAAGGTTACATGAGTCTCACAAAGTGAAATGGAGTTCTTTGAGACAATTTCAACAGAAAGAAATTATGCGACTTGAGACTACTATGAATGATAAATTTAGCTTACTCATGGCGGAGATGAAGTTAGTTACATCCGAGTCCAAGGCAACTCGTTCAAAATTTCGAGCAGCATATGACGCAGCTGACTCCAAACAGAACTCAGCGATAAGGAGACTGGATTTCATGCTCGCAAGCAAGTTCCCTGGAGTCCCTCTCACCTTTGATAATGCCAAAAATGGGGAAGAGGAGCTCCTCAAGGGATTAAAAGAAGAACAACTGAAGAAAAATGCAGCTGAGATAAGTTCAGCTGAGAAGAAGGGTAAAACAGCTGAGGGGGAAAGTTCGAAGGATCTAACTTTGATGATAGCTGAAACCCCCCAGCAATATCATGTTACTGCCGTCATCATAAGGAAACTCCCCATAACCCTACCCATTGAACACTTTGTTATGCCAATGTCGGAGAAAAGAAAGATTATTGAAGCGGGGTTTGAGGAGTTCTCAAAAAGCGAGATGCCCACGCGTTCGGGAAGTCTTTGAAAACAAGATGGTGGTATTCAACAGAGGAAAAGATCGGGATACGATTCCTAATAATGGATCGAGCCTAGATCGGTTGAAGAATTCAAAACGCTCGAAAAATGTAAGGCTATTTCAAGGAATGACACTAGCCCAAGCCTCGGGATTTGTCTTGGGAGAAAGGTCTTGCATTGTGTGAAGAAGCCGAAAGCGATAGTCTTCCGTGATCACTCATTTGGTAAGCAGAATACTCCCGTGCAGTATACACCCAGAGGCAGAGGTAGAGCTGAGTCAGGAAGAGGAAGAAGTGGTTGTGGAAGAGGTTCCCAACCTCGACCAAAACCAAGGATATTGAATATGTAGATCCTAACAAGAAAGGGATGATCTCTTGGTGGGTATGATGAATTGGCCAACGGGAAGTGGCAAGAAAGAACGCGAAGGCGAGAAGAAGACAAGAAGAGGAGAACGAGAAGCAAACTCGATAATGGTTGGAGAGGAAGCAAAGGGATGATGCTTCCAAACGGGCCTATAAAAAGAAGAAAAGAAGGGAAGAAGAAGAGAAGAATAGGAAGAGAGCGATTTGACGAGGAGCGCAAGAGAGAAGAAGAAAGAGAAAGAAAGAAGCAAAGGTGTTGAAGTGTTGTTGCAAACCCCTTCATGTATATTACTTTTGTAAATACACTCATGTAAGTCGTAAATCAGAACGTACTTAGTGAAGTTTTTTGAAATTTTTCACTGTATGTATTCTTGTATCTTAGCTTAGATGCATGTATTTTGCTCTGTTAAGAATTGCTCGATACCAAATGTAAAAACTATGTAAAGGACAAGAATGCTATGATCAATAAAACGATCTATTTCAAGCATACATTCTTTGTTCTTTGCATTGTATGTATGTATCTTTCTTGTTTATATTTTGTTGAATTTATTTAAGTTTTGGCATCATCAAAAAGGGGGAAATTGTTAGGAAATTTATCTTGTTGATTTTGATGATACCATGTAAAACTTAAACTAGGAAGTTGGCACCCCATTTTCCTTATAATTTGTATTGTAATAGTTAGGGATGAGAGAGTCGAGTCAAGTCGCCTATTCCAAGGAATACAAGAAGTCAATCAAGACTAGTTTGAAGACTCTTTGTAAAATAGCCGAGTATGGCCAAGAAAAAGATCAAGACTGATCAGAGAAGTATCGACTTTGGAGCAATTTTGTGAGAAGAGTCGATCAAGTCAACTCAAGGAAGCCAAATCTCAAGTTGAAGTAATGTGGTTGAGTCATCCAATGTCCGGAAGCTAACTCAAGTCACCTGGGTTAAAGACAAGATCTAGTCAAGACAACCGACTTAGATCGTCCCGGTTGATTAAAGTCAAGAATGTTACCCAGAATAGTAACATGTCAAAGTTGTCAAATGTAAAGTGTTAGTCCCAGTTTTGTGCAAAATGAATGAACCAATGGGAAACAGTGCATCGTGTGTCAGAGATCTGCAATGCTACGAATGTAATTAATATGAGGATATGTCAACATGAAGGGATCAGAGACATGACAAGCCAATGAACACAATTAACTTTTGAAATTAGCCTATCTCTTCAATGGGCAAAATTTCAAAAGTGCACTATAAAAGGCTGAGGAATTTATTGAGAAAAGGTGACCTTGATAACCAAAAACCACAATCAAGCAAGCATTATTCAAGCAATTAACCTACAATATTTTCAAGTATATTCAAGCATATCCTCAAGCCTAAAACTCAAAGGAAATCAATCCAACACAAAGTTGTGAAGGAAAGACAACTTCAAATGTTAAGAGGAAACTTTTGAAGAATCAAAAGTGGTCTACTTTCCAAGGAGGATTGTAGGAACGTTCAAGGTCGAACTGTATCAAGTTATTGGAGGGCTTCGTGATCAAATCCAAGAGCTTGATAAGTGAGTGGAGTAGCAAGGCAAATGCCTGTGAATAAGCCGAGTCCCAAAAGAAGCAATTTGTGTGACCAAGGTTGTCTCTGGGACGTTCACCACGTTGTAAACCGATCCGTTATATAGTGGATTCCTCCAGGAGTTGGAGAAGAGAGGATTAGAAGAATTACCCCATCTTTGAACCTCTATAAAAATTATCAGTATCATTTATTTTTTAGCACATTTACATTTCGCATACTTATATGATATATCTTTGATAAAACTCATATTTGTTATCCGGTGATTAATAACCAAGTGCTAAAAATCAAGTGTTAAACAAACTTAAAACAAATCAAGGTGTTAAGTCTTCCATTGATAAAACCAATACAAAGCCAAGTTAAAGTTCGGGTTAAACGGCCAAGTTATTCTATCAACATCTCTATCGAAGTCCGTTGAGTGGCTAACTTAGTGAATAACCAACTTAGTTGTCCTCGAGGACAAAGCTATTTGAGTTAACTCTGTTATATTTTTAAAAGGACTAAAATTGAAAAGTTGGTAAGGTTTATTCAAACCCCTTCTAAACCTTACTCACACCTCTTGGGACATACACTCTTTCCCACATGTGTTAGTTTTTTTGCCTTTTTTCTTTGCACATTTTCATCATGGAGAAGACTTCACGGGGACTCTTGTGAGGAGGCCCCTTCCTCTAGGGTCTTAGCCGGAGGAGGAAAAATCTTTACTAGGAACCCCTTGTGAGGAGGCCCTTCCATCCAAGGTCTTAGCCGGAAGGGTCTTCCCACCAGGGGCTTAGCGGATGAGGTGGATTACGAGGATCCCCGTGAGGAGGCCTCTCTCATCTAGGGTCTTAGCCGGAAGGGTCTTCCCACCCGGGGTCTTAGTTGGGTTAGGTCTTTTCCTCCAAGGTCTTAGTTGGAGAAGTTGAATTACTAAGACCCATGTGAGGAGGCCTCTCCCATCTGGGGTCTTAGCCGGAAGGGGTCTTCCCACTCGGGGTCTTAGTCGGGTGAGGTCTTCCCCTCTGGGATCTTAGCCAAAGGAGGTGAATTTATGAGGATACCCGTGAGAAGGCCCCTCCCATCCAGGGCTTTAGTCGGAAAGATGGGGTTTTTTTAGGAGAGCACCCAAATGGTCATTGATCTTAGTCATATTTGGCCAGTAGCTGCATTCACAACATCAAAGTAGAAATATAAAAGTACTTTTTATTCATTATAATAATAAAGTTTTACGCCCGAGACATTTAAAAATACTGAAATAACAGTAAAAATATTTAATGCCTCTGGGGCGGAAATAAATTGGAATAAATAAAAAATACTAAGGCTTTCGAAAGGCCGAGGAGAACTGATGTAGGAGGAAGTTACGGAGATCTGCAACTCTCATGGAGGTTTGATGCTTTCGCTGGCTAGCTAGGAGAATCCACTTCATCCTCAGTATCATCAGTTAATGTTTTCGGGTAGTCCCTATGTCCCCAATAGTGTTGCATATCTCGTATTCCTGGAGTCTCGGCTAGAGGGGTAATGAGGACAAAGTGATCTGAGATCAATCCAGGAGGTGTTGTCCGAAGTTCGTGTTGCATGGGTAAGGTATTTCTTAGGTGATGAGTCGAATTATCCTCCCAGTGTGATGTATGGCGTCCCCTGCAGCCTTCTTCTCGTGTCTGATCATGATCCGGGTAATCCACGTACTCTTGTAGGTGGCCTCTCCAAATTAGCTTTTTGATAGAGAACCTCAACTGGATGCAAGTCTCAGTTGTGTGTCCCCTATCATAATGGAAGTAAGAAAAGTGTTTGGACTGACATCATCTGATATTGTCTCTCACCTCCTGCGGAGGTTCTATGAGTCTTTGTCTCCGAGCGGTTGCTTGCCCCAAGTTCATTTTTCGGCTTTGAGGCTAATTCTCGACACCCTCTCCGGCCTTGTGCTTGTTCTTTCGTGGGGGCTTCATTACTTCATCTCCCCAGTTGGGTGCTTTGCTACAATGGGCGATTTTTTCCGGAGTGGGAAGATATCTTTCTTTCTACATGCCCTGAACATGCTCTTGGAGGGCGACATGCTTTTGGATCCTAGTTAAGGTCTCTTGCTGGATGTCGGTGACTTCATTTACAGCTTCCAGGAGTTGTCCCATAAAATTGCGTAAAGGTTCCCCCACCTTACACTGAAATAGATGTGCAATGGTCTCGTGGTTTTCCTTATTGACGGAGAATCGTTGCACAAAAGCCTCAGTGAACTTTTGCATCATGGTGATGGAGCCCTCCAGGAGCTGATCGAACTAAGCTAAGGTTTGCTTAGTTAGGAAAGTTAGAAAGGCTTTGTAGTAGGATAATATACGTCATCTCATAGAGGTCTGCCTCAGCATAGAATTTGTTCAAATTCTCCTGGGGATCTTGGTTCCATAATATTTCGGGAGATTAGATATCCTAATTTCTGGGGGTAGTCATTCTATTAGGATAGCAAGGGTCAACGGACACCCTTTCTTTGAAGCGGTAGCTTGTGAAAGAGTACGACTGAGTTGCGTTGGTTGGGACTCTTCAGCTACAAGTAGCTCTTCTCGTCTCTTGTTGTGTCCTTCATCTCGTTTTTTATCCTTCTAGGTCAAGGTCTTCAATGGTGGGTGGAGCCCGGGGTGGTGCTCTTGTGGTTTCGACTGCAGCTTGATGCCTCAGGGCATTCTGTGCAGCTTCTACTAGCAGGATTCGGAGGGTTTCCTTGGTTAGACGAATTTCTTCACTGGGGGGAGCGCATCAGGATGGAGCCGTGGGTGCCCTTCTTTCTTGCGGGAGAGGCGGCGCCCTTCCAGTGGAAAAGTAGCTAGCCTCCACCATCCTGGTGGTGTTTCTTCTTAGTAGTCTCCGGCCCCACGTGTTTTCGACCGAGTTTGCATCTTCATGTACTTTGGTTGTTTCCACAGATGGCGTCAAAATGATGCTGCTTTTTAGAGCAGATCACTCAAAGTCAACGGGGTTGATGAAGTCCTCCTTCCCGATGGGGAAGACTTCAAGTCTTTTCTTTGAGAGTTGAAAAATCCTTCGACTAGGAACTTGCCTGCACACAGACGCAAACATTAGAGGGTCCCGGGGGTTGTCCCAGGGAGGCCCATCTGACGCTCAAGTCAACACGCTGAACGAAATAATAAAAAAGTAATTTAAAACTAAATTAAATGCGTAGGAAAATTATGAGTTGATTTACTTATAAAGAATAGGATGGACTTTTTTATACATGGGAGATGAGCCCTGTAGGCCGTGTAGAAGAATTCGGCCTATGGGCTAGTCCGCATAGGAGAAATCGGCCTATGGGCCAGTCCCGGAGACCTTTGGGTCACTTTGAACCCATTGGGCAATTAATATTAAATAAATATATAGACCGAATTATATATTAATTAATTAAATATCGTTTTTTGCCCCAACAATTACAAAGACTACTTTGAAGTTTGGCCTAATTACATAAAAATAAATAAAAACCTGCTAACTTGTCACACTTGGTAAAATAACAAGGGAGTTGGGTTATACCTACTTGGGTAGCATCTCATTACCCCTTGTTTTACATTTTGCCCCAACCTTTGGTTGACCAAACAGAATTTCTTGACGCGTCATCAAATATTTTATAGTCACGCCCTCAATTTTTTCAAATATAACAAATAACCCCAACTTTTATTCGTCTATTTGTAATATTTAGAAAAGTTGAGAGATGTAATTGTAAAATATAAGATGAAAAGATGGGGTTATTTGTAATACTTAGAAAAATTGAGGGGTGTAATTGCAAATATATTTGATGACATCAACAATTTATGTTAGCTCCACTAATGGCAGGTGAGAATTGTAAGACTGATATAAACCTCAAGGGTAGTTTTTGTAATTTTCAAAGTTAGTTAGATTTTTTTTGTAATTAGGTCAAACCTCAAGGGTACTTATTGTAATTATTCCAATAATAATTTAACATAGAGTATAGGGGCGGAGTCACATATTTTAATATTGGAGGTTCATAATGAATTTTAAAAATATAAGGCAAAACGAAATACTTTAACAGTTTTATCACTTTCATGAAAAGAAATTTTTTTGATAAGTTTATACTTAAAATTTATACATAAGTAGATTCGAGGAGACGCGGTTGTTTTTGTCAGCCTCGCTCAATCCCCGAGAGCAACTCCAAGAGAGCGTTAGATTTTCAATTTGGAGCAAAAACCATTACTCGCGCCAAAGTCTACAAGATATTTTAAAGATATAAACATTTTTGCGCCAAAAAAAATAATACAATGTTGTGCTAAACAATTTCCTTTTATTTTTTTAACCTAATTTGTTTTAGTATATGGAAATATTTATTAAAATAGAATATTATGAAATATTCCTTTTGCGTGATCGCAAAAACTGCTAGAAATGATGTGATGACACTAATATTAATTCAATTAAGGTTCGATTTGAAATTGAATTTAAAAAAAAAAAAAGAGTAGGTCTCTGTAGGACCGTCTTACGGATCTGGACCCACCCGCCCGCGCCCACCTAGACCCACCCGCCCGCTCCCACCCGGACAGCCCAGGCATCCCGCCGGCCATCATCCGCCCCAGGCCCAAGACACCCAT
Source organism: Rehmannia glutinosa (assembly GCA_016081115.2). Classification (NCBI taxonomy): domain Eukaryota; kingdom Viridiplantae; phylum Streptophyta; class Magnoliopsida; order Lamiales; family Orobanchaceae; genus Rehmannia; species Rehmannia glutinosa. The sequence goes on from JABTTQ020002122.1 coordinate 89,549, forward strand.
TGTTATTTAAAAAAAAAAAATCCGCGGTGGGAATTGAACATGCACGCCTATGAAGAAGTAAGGTGGTGTTCTATCACTACACCACTAGTACTTATTGTGTAATTTTAGCATAACAATTTATATAAACCCATTCATAAATACGCCGGTAATTAAAAAAAAACGCCCATAAATAAATGTAAAGGCTAAGAATCGAACCCAAGTCTATTAAAAAACATGATACATTATATCAATAAATGGATACTTATAAAAGTGTTACTTTAAATACATCATATTTATTTTTTATTTTTCCTCTTTTTTTTTTGTTCCTAGTTGTAACTGTATTAAAAAATCTGATATTTTATCTCAACAAATTGATACTTTTACTTATAAAAGTGTTACTTTAACTATATCATATTTATTTTTATTTTTCCTTCTTTCCTTCCTTTCTAATTTGTGACTATATTAAAAAACATGAAACTTTAAATCACGAAGGAAAAATAAATTAGATAGAGCTAAAGTAACACTTTTATGAGTAAAAGTATCCATTTTTGAGATAAAGTATCATATTTTTGTAAATAAATCGCAAAGTATGAATTCAGTATAGTGAAAAAGAAAAATAAATATGACATAGTTAAAAGTATCAATTTTATGAGTAAAAGTATCCATTTTTGAGATAAAGTATCATGTTTTTTAATACAAATCACATATTTTAATATAAAAAATCTTATTTTTGAATATATAAGAATTAAAGTGTCAATGTTCACCTTAAAAGTGTCATATTTCTTATCAAAAGTATCACTATTTTAATATAAAGTATCAATTTTTTTTCCAGAGAATTTAAAATTTTAAAATGTCATTGTCCATCATGAAAGTATCATATTTAATATCAAATGTATCACTATTTCAAAGATAAGTATCAGTTTTTCAATGTAAAAACATTAGCTATGAGACTAGAATGAATACATCAAAAAATCTTATTTTTTGAATATGTAAAAATTAAAGTATCAATGTTCACCTTAAAAGTATCATATTTATTACTCAAAAGTATCACTATTTTAATATAAAGTATCTTTTTATTCAGAGAATTTAAAATTTTAAAATATCATTGTCCATCATAAAAGTATCATATTTAATATCAAATGTATCACTATTTCCAGCACAAGTATCAATTTTTCAATGTAAAAAACATTAGCTATGAGACATGAATGAATACATCAAAAAATCTTATTTTTTGAATATGTAAAAATTAAAGTATCAATGTTCACCTTAAAAGTATCATATTTATTACCCAAAAGTATCAATATTTTCGGATAAAGTATCACTTTGTATTCAGAGAATTTAAAGTTTTAAAATGAAGGGATGATAATGAAGCTTTATATACATGGTTATACTAAATATGCATAACAAGCACTAGTGGTCTAGTGGTAGAATAACACATTGCTTTGGTATAGACTTGGGTTCAATTCAGTTTGGAGCATATTTGTTAACTTTTTAATTAAGCATGCAAGCTGGGGTGGGTCTCTTGGTCGGGCGGGCCTGCAGCGACATGGGTCGGGTCTGTTGGGCCCAGCGTGTTAGGGGAGCATATGCGTTTTTTTTTTTTTAAATAATCGAGCTCGGGCGGGTCGGGCGGGCGGGTTGCTGGAGGATCCGTCTTACGGAATAGGATCCGTAAGACGGTGCTATACAAGTTTTTGCCAAAAAAAAATTGAATTTTTGTTTTGATAATCATAAATTAGTGAAAGTTAAATTGGGCTTGTGTTATACATTATACATACATAATCGAGCTTTACCAGAGGACACATCCAATTATTATTTAGTTGTTGGCTTGCTTTAAATATAATATATATATATATATATATATATATATGGAAGGGTTATATGAGACTAATGCCTTACGTAAGTACTTAAGACCAAATCTAGACCACAGATCAACAAATTTCAATGACTAATAATAAATATGCTTAAAATATATAAAAATACGTAATTAAATTGATAAAGTGGGTATATTAGACCAAACCAATCAATCATATCACATGAAATTAGGAAAGTTACACACAACAAACATAGATGTTATCTTACCATCTAAAACCATAGCAAAATTACGTAATATTTGTAAGCAACAAATATACAATGTCTAAGCAACATATTTGTCATCAATAATCAACACGGTTGATATAAAAAAGCAACAAAAATACATATATACAAGACATATGACCTATTTAAATAAAATGATTCGCACCATCTTAGCAACATTGTCTACTTAATTAATAAGCAAAACAATTGTCTTTAATAAGCAACATAGTCCACATTAAAAGAGCAAAGATACTTACTTAGCAACATTGTTTGCATTTAAATAAGCAACATATTTGTCCTTGATAAGCAACATAGTTTACATAAATAAGAAACATCATTACATATATAAAAAGACAAATCGAAGGGAATTGTTTGTGGTTGCAACATTGTCTGCCTAAATAAGCAACATATTTGTCCTCAATAAGCAAGATATTTCGCACAGCGGAATGCTCAATATTAATTGCAAGTTTGTTGTGAAAGGAAAGAGAGAATTTCAGGGATACGGTTTCAAACATATCCAAAAAAGCAACATATTTGTCTTCAATAAGCAACATATTTGCCTTTAATAAGCAACATATTTCTCACAGCGGATAAGGTCAGAGATACGGTTTCAAACAAATCCCAAAAAATCCGGAATGTGAACAGGCACTACCAAAAATAACTCCTATTTTTTACTGATATCCAAAATTACCTACTTATCCTTAACAACCATTAATTAAATATAAACTAAAATAAAAATCAATTAAATCGCATTATTAAAAAGATGAGTTCAACGCTCCGATTTGCTCTCACGTACTTATTTAAATTATATGGACTCACCAGATCTAAACCGATATATATATATATATATATATATATATATATATATATATAGGAATTGGTTCAAATGAGACCGATCCCTTTAGGTTAGTCCATAAGAACACTTATGGACTCTTGATTTAATATTTTGGATGGTGTAGATCATTTTAGTTAATTTAGGCATATAAGGGTATAATTGTACTTTTATATTTAATTAATTATGTTAATTGGATGGTTATTACCTATTTTTAAGGAAACATAATCCTACCTTTTCAGTTACCCGATTTTTAGGGAAGAAAAATCATCAACTTCAAGCGTTTTTTTCAAAATTGATACTTCTTTCAGCCATATTTGTGAACAGTCGTTTTATTGTATACTTAGTTCAGTGGACTTGTATACTTAGTCATGTTTTATTATATATTTAGTTCAGTGGATTTGTATACTTGGTTCAGTGGAATCGTATTCTTAGTAATGTAAGTAGTTTAGTGAGTTTGTATACTTAGTTATGTGGATTTGTATACTTAGTTCAATGAAATTGTATACTTAGTTATATAAGGAATTCAGTGTAATTGTATACTTAGTTAAATGTTTCTGTATACTTAGTATTATTTTAATGTATAGTTAGTTCAATGTAATTGTATACTTAGTTAAATATTTTTGTATACTTAGTATTATTTTAATGTATAGTTAGCTCAATGTAATTGTATACTTAGTTAAATGTTTCTGTATACTTAGTATTATTTTAATGTATAGTTAGTTCAATGTAATTGTATACTTAGTTAAATATTTCTGTATACTTAGTATTATTTTAATGTATAGTTAGCTCAATGTAATTGTATACTTAGTTAAATGTTTCTGTATACTTAGTAAAGTTTTAACGTACAGCTAGTTTAGTGTAATTGTATACATAGTTAATTGTTTATGTATACTTAGTAATGTTTTAATGTATAGTTAGTTTAGTGTAATTGTATACTTTTCATTAATTGTTGCACGATTTTGTTGCCATATTTAAATAATTTGCAGGTTCGAATGGGAAGGGAGAGAAAGGAAAGGTGAATCACTTGATTATGGAGACGTGATCAATACAAAATCACGTCCCTAATTTTTAGGAAACGGTTACTATATTTAATTTTCTGGATTCCTATTTTATCCATTCTGTTGTATACTTACTTATGAAATGTTGTTTATATTGTAATATATCTTGGCCATTGATTTACTATTTGGATGGTGTAGATTTAGTCTTATAGACTAACCTAGTAGGGTGGTCTCACAAGATCCCCCCTATATATATATATATATATATATATATATATATATAGGAATAGGATCAAATGAGTCCGGGGGTCCCCAGATAAAAACGTAGGGACAATTCTAGACTATTGATCTATTGTTTGAATGGTTAAGATTTATCTTGGTTTTCTTTTTATTTAGTTTCTTATTATTTAGATGTTTTTTTTGTATATTTAAAGGGCATTTCAGTAATATTATAATTAATTAGATAAGTCAAAGATTTATTTTAGTTAATTTATAACCAATGTTTAAATGAAAATTCCTAAGTTTTAGGAATTAACATATCTCTTCCCTAAACCTTAGACTTAGACCACTCCCCCACGTTTCTTTTTTCATTGAATTTTATATTTCTATCTCCACAAATCTCTCCGCCTAGAGCCCTCTGCCTCCATCTCCCATTATTATCCATGTATCTAATCTAATTCCTCTTCTGTTAATACATACATAAATGCATACTTAGACCGAACTACTGCATACCCATATATACATAGTTGTTGCTACTTGTTGATTGCCTGTAATTTCTCGGAGAATCAACCAGCCTTTTAATTGAGGAAAAAAAGGAATGGATTTGGACCAGTGGATAAAAAAGGTGAAAGATGGCCAGCACTTGTCCGAAGACGAGTTTCAGCTTCTTTGTGAATACGTATCTACTTCTTCTTCTTATTTCTTCTTAGTATTTTTTTATGCTTTTGACCGTACATGTTTATTGCTTTTATTATGTAGTTGATGTTTGGGTGTTTTTTTTTATGGTTGATTGGTGTTCTGGTATATGCGGTTGTTTGGATCATATGCTTATTCCTTGTTGTGTTTTCTCATTTTTATATGGGGTTGCTTGTATGAAGTTTGGATTGACTTCTTAGCAATGGAATTATGCTATGATGATACATGGTTTTTGCTTTCATGATATATTTTGATGTTTGTGCGTTCTTAATTTTTTTTCTGGTTTTTCAGGTGTTTTTAAAAGTGTTAATTAGAATGGGAAAAGGTAGCGGTAAAAGGAAGATTGCATCCATTAGTGAGGAACACGAGGGGGATCACAGTGATGTTCGGAGAGGGGAAGGTGTTTTTATTGTACACAAATATTGGCCATTTTAATAGTATATATGAAGTTGTGATTGCTTCTTTATTAATAAATTTATGCTTTATAGTACATTTTTTTGCTTTCATGGTACATAGTATATGTTTTGCTTTTTTGGAATAGTTATTGCTTGAGTAATGTTTTTATTTCTTGCTTTAGTAGTATATGAAGTGGGATTGCTTCCTTATTAACATATTGAGACAAATATACTTACTCCTCCAAAACTTTACCGATTTTTACACTTTACCTTCCGAACTTTAATTCGTGACACTTTACCCCGAACTATGAAAATTCTTACACTTTGTCCTATATTGACAATTTTGCCCCCATGGTATTATTCATATATAACCATAGTTCTAGTTATCCCTTTATCTCTAATTTGTTGCAAATTACTACATAATTATAAATTTATTGCATTATTCAACAAACATAAAATTTTGCTCCGTAATCAATTTGTTTCAGGATTTTTCGAGAAATAAGAGTCCTTATTTTTCTGTCACTTGTTTTGTTCGTGGCATTGTTACACCTACTTAAATCCAGTCTCTATTTAGAGGTTTTAAATGGATCATGTCAGGTTTCCAGCCTATAAACTCAACATGACATACTTTTATCAAGATCTCATTTCAAGTATATATCCGTATGCAAATTGGGTCTTTAGACAGAAAATGAAAATAGTCCATTACGAGCATATCAGGCCCAACATGCTTCCGTAAAATTAACAAATCCCTTAAAATTAATACCTTCTTTGACTGAAACAGTACCGGGTGAGATGGCTCGCAACACCACCAGTCGGAAAATCACTTCCCCTAGACCGTTTAACAAACAGTCCATTACTGGTGGTGGTGGAGGTGGTATTCCATGTTGGTTAACTGTAACCAAAGCTGATCCATCTCCTTCATTCATCTTTAAATCTAAAATTCCTAATCCCGCAAAGGATTACGCAAGGTCATGTAGATCTTTAAGATTTATTTTATCCATATCCATCACTTTTCAAATTTGTGTTGGGTTTTCCCTTGATGATAGCGATAAGCTTTTCTTCATCTGTCATTTTTCGTATAACTTCGGTTGGTTTCCCTTTTTGGTGTAAATAGGGTATTATTCGAAATCAATACATTTATTTTCTCAGGATGAATTTGGTCTATCCTCCAGATTCTTGACTCGTTTGAATATCATGAAGGATTTCATGATTTTCTTCGATATTTCACCATCGTCTCCATCTGTTTTTGGATCGATGAACTTGTGTTGGTAGATGAATATGGTGGTTGCCATAATTCATCGCATCGTCTTCTCGGACTTCTCTAAGATCTTTTGAGAACTTAGATATGTCCGGAAGTGTCTCGTTCCATTCTGGTACTCCATCGGGAATCATGATTTTGATGAGCATTTTCATGGGCTTCGACGATTCATCGATTGACATATAATATCGATTTTTCGTAAAAAAACTCGGATAATATGACAATTGTCTTTCGTAGTGTCTCAAGGTTTCCCTATCGGCTCTTGTGTGTTCCTTTTCAACATATTGGTCGTTCCAATATGCTATCTTGTCCTGGTGTTCTTGGGCATACATCGACAAAATTTGACGATATGTCTGAAGGTATACATCTTGGACAATTGTCCAGATCCATATTCTCGGAGAAAGTTCTCCTCACCAATTGTTAATTACATAAATATAACTAAAAGTTCTTAATAAACCAGGCTCGATACCATTTTCGAGGATCGTAAGCCCATAAGGAGTAAATGTAGAAAATACAATAAAATTGATAGCTTAGGTGGTAAAGTGTAACAACCTTAAAGTTTAGAGGATAATAAACTGAAAAATCAACTTTGATGATAATAGGGGTAAAATTGGAATTTAAGGTAAAGTGTAAAATTTTGCAAAGTTGGGAGGGTTAAGTGTAACGTTATAAAGTTCCTATGGCTAAGTGTAAAATTTTGAATAGTTTGGGGGGTTTAAGGTTTTTATCCCTAACATATATATGTTTTTATAGTACATTTTTTTTTTGCTTTCATGGTACATAGTATATGTTTTCGCTTTTTTGGAATAGTTAGTGCTTCAGTAGTACTATATTTATGCGTCAGTAAGTGATAAATTTGCAAGCATGATGTACAAAAGAATGAGAATATAAAATTAAAATCGCATTGCAAAAATAAGTGATTAGCAAAATTTTAATCCCAAAAAATACACGATTCCAAATTATAAGCCAAAGAAGCTAAATTAATATGATTAAAAAGCGGCCAGTAAATCAAGTAGCAACTTAAAAATATTGATGAATAAAAATAGTTAGCAATTAAAAATTATCAATGAAGCGAAAAATCATTACTATCGTTTTGGATAAAGAACCGTGAATGGATAGAGGTGAGAAAAATCACAAATCTTTTCCATATCCAAAATTATAACCGTCTATAAATAAAATCAGCTTTTTTTTTGTTTTGACTATTATTACCTTAATGAATAACTACGAAGCAGAAAATCATTACTATTGTTTTGGATGAAAAACCGTGAATGGCTAGAGGTGAGAGAAATCACAAATCTTTTCCATATCCAAAATTGTAACCATCCATAAATAAGAGTAGCGTTTTTTTGGGTTTTGACTGTTATTACCTTAATGAATAACTAACGAAGCAGAAAATCATTACCATCATTGCAAAAAACCAATACTAAGGAAGCAGAAAACCATTACTATCGTTTTGGATGAAGAACTGTGAATGGCTAGAGGTGAGAGAAATAATAAATATTTTCCATATCCAAAATTGTAACCGTCCATAAATAAAATCAGCGTTTTTCCGATTTTGACTATTATACCCTTAATGAATAATATTTATGGGAAAATAGAGTAAAAATTGATTTAATATCAGCCAAAGAGTCCAATGGATAGGATGTGTACCTACGTTCTTATCCGGGGACCATGGACTCATATAACCCTATCCTATATATATATATATATATATATATATATATATATATATTAGACTGATCTAAAAGGATTGAGTTGTGGGCGGCAGCGCTGAGCTAGACCTTTAATATTGGGAGTGCTAATTATTTTTGAGGGCCTAAACCAATAAAATTGAATGTTTTAATCCCAAATGTTAGTATTTAAATATAAAATGTATATAGATAATAGAGTTTTTGAAAGAAAAAAAACAGCCCCTACCCTCCCACAAGGTGATGCCCCTGGTTGTGGGGATCAAACTCATAGTTGGTCCTAGGTTTCGAGGGGTTAGAGCGGAAAAAAAAAAAGCCAATTTTGTCCAAATGAAAAAATTAAAAATAACAAAACCAATGTATATTGTAACTTCATTGATTTAATATATAAAACAAGATATGTAATAATGATAAATATCATATCCAACTTTAGTAGTTCGGTCTCATTAAAAATGAAATTACAAAAAAGAGCGCACAATATTATTTACCAAAGAGAAAATGCCCTTTGTATTTACATAAAAAAACTATCGTTGTTACATATATAATTTCGATGATTGAACATATAAAATAAGATATGTAATAACGAAAATATCATACTCCAACTTTAACATTTCAATCTCTTTAAAGTTACAAAAGTTTGTTCAATATAATTTACCATAGAGAAAAGACAAAACAAAATAGTTAGATACAAAGGGAGAAGAAATGGTCTCTTGATCATTGCATCCGCCTAAATCGATCTGTAGACCTCAAAGTTTGATATCTCTACTACTCCGCTTCACTATTCTATACTTAGGTCAACATTTATATATATATATATATATATATATATATATATATATATATAACTCAGGGATAGGATTATATGAGTTCGTGGTACTCGAGGTAAGAACATAGGGACATATCATATCCAAGTAAAACTCTTTCAATCTATGGCTCGTATTAAACCAATTTTTACTCTATTTTTCCCTAAATATATTATTCATTAAGGGTAAATCATTCACATAAAAATGCGGGGAGTTTATTTTTGGCGGTTATATTTTAGATAAGGAAAAGATATTTTGTTTCTCTCACCTCTAGATAACGCCCATTCACGATTCAACAATCAATTTTCATATCTTCAAGTCATCTTCCATCATAAATCTGAAAACCTTTGAATAAACGTAGAGAATCCATCGTAAAAACTCAAAAAGCTTCATACCTAAAAATAATTCTCCAACTTGGAAGCAGATATAGACGCGTTCAAGGCGAATGTTCATCACCATTGAATGCAACATATAAAAATCGTTATGCATATGTTATACGTGAAAAAATTCCCATTCTTTTGTTGCTTCCTTACATTTGATAAGCTTTAATTATGGTGTTAGGGTAATTGATACGTAAATACGGTTTAATTTTCTTATATGTAATGATTACAACGCATTTTTCAATAATTATTGGTTATGCTTGCTTTCATAGTCCAACTTTATTGCTCTGTTAGTGTAGTATGGTTAGTTTGCAAGTTTATAATTTCCCGCTACCTATTTGTTGTGACATTTCTGAGCGGTTTCTACAAAAATGTTGCATATTTATTTCTTTCGTCATGATTAAAGTATATAGAATATGTATAGTTGTCTTTCTTACTCTTCTGCTTTTTACATAAAATTCTTTGCATCCATAGTATAATTTTATTGCTTCGTTGAAATAAAATTGTTGCATTTTTGCCTAATTTATTGCTAACATAGTATAACTTTATTGCTTCGTTTGAACATAATTGTTGCATATTTTGTTCCTATTTTTCGAATTATGATATTATATAGTATAATTTTATTGCCAACATAGTATAAATTTATTGCTTCGTTATAACATAATTGTTGCACGTTTTGTTCCTATTTCTGATTTATTATATTATATCAAATTCTCCACAGGTATAATATATGATACAATTAAAGTGCATCTAGAGATATGGCCAGACTCAACAAAGGAAGTGGAAGTCGAGTAAAAAGTACAAACTAAAGAGACAGTGTGGGAAGTATGGAGAAGCAGGTACTTACAATGATAGAACATGCACGAAACAACTATGAAATTTGTTTCGAACATTACTACACATTTTCGACAGTGTTTTTGATTAATGAATAACTATTCATAATATATTGCAATGGTAGTATTCACTTTTGGCTTCTTTAGTATTGATTTTTGGCTTCTTTACTTTTATAATTGTTCAAACGACAAGTACTCAAACAATCCAGTATCCTTGTTGGAAAAAATAAACTTAACAATTGTTTTGTTTACCTAATATTTAGTTATAATTTATAGCATTGTTAATATTAATTGCTGAGTATTTATTTTTTATTACTACTTTAGTTTTACAAAACTGCTCGTTAATCATAGTAATTTTGCTTCTTTGGATTATAATTGTAACCGTGTATTTTTTTTTTTTGGATTATAATTTTGCTGACTACTTGTTTTTTTATTGCTAATTTAGTTTTATATTTTTGCTCCTTAGTACATCATGCTTGTATGACTTAATAAATATATATGGTTCAAACGTCAAAAATAAACGAACATTCCAATATCCTTGTTAGGAAAAAAACTTAACAATTGTTTTGCTTACTTATTTTTTAGTTATAACTTGTAGCATTACTAATAGTAATTATATTGAAGGGCAATATCACAACAATTTGCAAAAAAAAAAACACAATAATCAAGCAAATGAAATAATAGTAGCACTAAGAAATAAAAACAGAAGAAAAATCCATGATTGTTTACATGTCTGTCTAACCAATAGTAGCACCAAAAAACATTATTCAAAAAAAACCAATAGTTACACTTTTTCCCCACTTGAGAAGGTAATAGATTTATTCTTTCCACCACAAAATATTTTTGAATCTTCAATGTTCATTTCTCTCAATTCATTAATATTATCAAAGACAATAGCCGCGCAATACTTCAATCTCAAAGCCGATTTGAGACAAGTTGTCTTTCTCAAGCCCGCTATCCCGAGCCTTCCGAGTTCCACCCCGCATATAGTGTTAGTCCAAGTGGCTACGAAAATCTAGAAGGAGTGAATAGATTTTCCGATTTTCCGATTTACGCCCTCTTTTCAAATATGGAGATGGTAAAAATTAAAAAGAAATATAAACAAAGACATAATGATTTATAGAGCTTCAACCCACCTAGGGCCTAATGCTCTACCACCCAAGATGTATTTACGAATGGATTTCGAAAAGGAAAACGTATATTAATAGATATCAAACTATTACAACATTTACCTTGAAGAGTACCACACTCTTCTTACAACACCACATATAAAGATTACCACAATTTTCTTACAATAATGAAGAGCACCAAACTCTTCAACACCTAGAATCAACCAAATGTGTTCTTACTACAAGAACACTAACAAGGATTTCTTGTTTTGGATGATTTGAACCAATTCAAGATTACAACTCAAATGAATTATACAACTTTGAAGTGCAAGTGTAGTCAAGAATGAAGCCTAATAATCAAGATGTGCAAGTATAAAGCTCGGCTAAAATACAACAAGAATGTTGACAATGAAGAATAAGAGAATTTGTTGGTTTTCTTGTTGCTTTGTATATTGTGTTATGTTTATGATCCTTCAAGCCTTCAAGTATTTATAGGAGAGCTCCTTGATTTGAATACCAACATAGGCTCATCCTAGAAGAGTGAAATCTGTAAAAAAAAATGCCAAATAATTGAAGAAAATAGTTGTTAGAATCAAAGTCACAATTTCATGAAAAATTATCTGCTGCAACAGATAGTTTTGTTGATAAAGCCTTAGGGCGACCGGTCACCCTCTAACAAAAAAATATGTTGGAAATATTTTAATACGGGTTGCCCTGGGGGTTGGACCGCTCCAATACATAGGAAGGCCGGTCCCCTTCGAAACAGGGACCAAAAATGAAAAATCAAACAACCCATGCACCAGTCGACCCCCCGGTCGCCCTCCCCTATTACTTTTCTGTTTCGGTTCTGTTTCAAAATACAACTTTCAAGTATGGGTTACCCTATAGATAACGGTCGACCTCAATACATAGAAGTTATACGAATTTTGTTAAAATAAATTTCAAGAAATACTTCAAAAAATTAGTAAAAATCATTGAAATTGTTATGAAGTATTTGGACAACATTTGGGGACATTGTTTTGGTATAAAACTCATTTATAGGAAATCATCAAAATCATGATAAAAATATTTTTCTAACAAACTCCCCCTTTTTTATGATTACAAACCAAAATAATTTTAAGAGAGCAAATTTTAAAACGAAATACGTTTTCCGGTCAAAATCAACTATCCATTTTATGCGACACTTTTCATGATGAAAAACATAGGACAGGAGCAAATATTTACAAAACAATTTTAAAAGCTCACCCGATCAACATGCTAAACAATAATCAATCAACTTAAAAGCTAAAAGCTCAGCTTTTGCAAATATGACTTGAAGTTCAAGAGCTTAAAAGCTCTCCCTGTCAAACATAAGTCATTAGTCATAAGTAATAGTCCATTATGCAGTCAACAATCCAAAATCCATCCACAACTTATAGCTTTTTTCTGTGACAGCTTATAGTTTTTTCTGCGGGCTTTTTCTAGATCACTTGATCTTAGCATATCCTTATGAGCTCATTCCATTTTCCCCCTTTGGAATCATAAAAAAACGATTAGCACGATAAAGACATCTGAAATAGACATCAAAGTGCGCATTAAACCATATTAATATCATGATATCAGATGGAAAACTTAGAATTCCAAAATATAAGGACAATCAATAGGAGAAAGTATATAGAAGCTCATTTGATGGATAATACATGATCTCTAAAAAGATATAAGTCAATGATAATCAAGAGAGTCATGAAAAAGATGTAATTTTCATTGAGGCATTTTATACGTGGCATGCATAGGATAAAATCAAAGTTGTATATGACATTGGTATACTTAATCATGCCGAAAACATCAATATCAATCCTAATTCTACTATCATATATCATCATAATACACAATTCTCAACATATAAATACAAGAATTACAAAAATTTATCAAGTTCCAACAAAGTTCTCAAGGGTTCAACCCAATTGAAATTAAAGAGAGAATTAAACTTACCAATGATTATGGAAGATGAATAATATGGAAGAGATATACATTATAGAAGCCCAAATATAGTAGAAATTGCAAGAGAAAATCATTTTGAGTGATAAGTGTGTGAATTGGGTGAAGGGGGGTGTGAAGATATGAAAATAGACGAAAAGACGGATGAGAACCAATATTATAAATCCAGAAATGGCCCTGGACGGATCACCGGCCGAACCCTTGGTCGACTGGTACTGTTATGTAGTCCAGTTTATGTCCGAATTTGAAGTTAAAAAAAGTGATTTTCATCCCTAAGTTTTACAAACGCACAAAATGCAATCATAGACCTTATTCGATATGAAGTATACCTAAATGGAGCTTGAATTGAAGTAAAAGACTCGTGACCAATGTTTTGTAAAAATATCCGCGAGTTGATCTTGAGACGGAACAAGCACATCTCAATTTTTCATTTAGAAACACAATCCCTTAGGAGATAGTGTCAAACCTCAATATGTTTAGTTTGGTTATGATGTTGGATTTTGAGCAATGTTTATAGTGGACGTATTGTCACAAAAAAAGAGAACATTTTTGAAAAGAGCATTTAAAATCTGCTAGAGTTTGTTTCATCCAAAGAAGTTGAGTGAAACAAAAGGCCGCCAGCCGAAATGTATTCGGCTTCCGTTGATAAAGATATAAAATTTTGTTTCTTTGAAAACCAAGAGGCAGGCAAGCGTCGCCTAAAAATTTGCACTAATAAGCAATCTTGCCCTTTTTCAAAAACAAAAGGAGTAGTATCAACTTTACCTCTTGAAAAATTATTTTGTAAAAGAAAAGAACTAAGTCATTCATACCAAGCCAGGGGGTGCTTGTTTTGAACCATATAAGGCCTTTTTAAGTTTATAAACATCATTTGGCCTAGAAAAATACCATTTAGAAAAGCGGATTTAACATCCATTTGGTAAATTTTGAAATTTTAAAGCACGAGTATGCAAGTAAAATACAAATACCTTCTAAACGTGCTACGGGTGAAAAAGTTTCATCATAATCAATATCTTCTTCTTGACAATACCTTGAGCTACTAACCTTACTTTATTTCGAACAATGTTGCCTTAATCATCGAGTTTGTTTCAGAATACCCATTTTGTGGCTATAATTATTTGTAATGGAGGACAATGTACTAATTCCCAAACATCATTCCTTTCAAATTGATTCAACTTCTCTTGCATCTCAAGAAACCAATCTTCATCTTCAATGACTTCTTTAGCATTTTTAGGCTCTTTTTTGGGATATAAGAGCTTTTTAGCAAATTTTCTTTTAGTCATTACTTTGTCTAGAGGATCCCCAATTATAAGATCTTATTGATGATCTCCTTTGAATTTCAATGCCACTGGAAGATCCGAATTATCACATTTATCCTCTTGTTGAATATTAGAAGTTGAAGGTTGATCATTTGATGTGGAAGGATGATCATTTTGAGCATCATTTTGGAACAATTAGTCCAACTTCATCTTTCTTCATCACTATCATCATTTGGGAATCTTTCAACTCCGGAGGCTTCATTGAATTTAATGTGAATAGACTCCTCGACCACCATGCTAGTCTTATTATAAATCCAATATGTCTTACTCTTAGTTGAGTACCCCATAAAAATTCCTTCATCGTCCTTAGGATTAAGTTTGTCTAATTGATCCTTGGTGTTCAAAAAAAAAACTTGCAACCAAATATTTTGAAATAGCTAATTTTTAGAGTTCTCCTTTCCAAAGCTCATAAGGTGTTTTATTCAACTTGGGATAAAGATATACCCGGTTTATGACATAACAAGCGGTGATGACGGCTTCAGCCCAAATATATTTTGGAAGTGAAAATTCGTTGACCATAGACTGACACATTTCTTGAAGAGTCAATTTTTCCTCTCGGCAACACCATTTTGTTGAGAGTTCTTGGAGCGAAATATTATGTGCATACCCCTTGGTTTCACACAATATTTTAAAATACCCATCAAATTCACCTCCTCGGTCACTCCTTATAGATTTAATAGTATCTTCTTTTTCATTCTCTATAAGTCTACACAACTTAGCAAACTCATTAGCGGCATCACTTTTATTTGCAAGTATATCTAGAGAGGTCATCAACTATAACAAAGGTGTAATATTTTCCACTTAGGCTCTCGGTGCCCAATATCCCCATACAAATCGGATGAAGTAGTTGTAGAGGCTTGGTTGTGGAAATTTTACTTTTGGGCTTAAAACTACTTTTAACTAATTTGTTCTTTTGACAAGTGTCGTTTTAAGCCAAGATTTTCAAAATTTAATTTGGGTAGTCCTTTGACATGTTGGTTTTTGTAAATCTTTTGTAAATTTTTATATCCAACATGTCCAGTCGCTATGTCATATCTAGTTAAATTATTATTGGTGATAAGACAAAAAATATTTTGACTAACAAATCACTTATACAAATTTTATAACGATTGCTTTTTCTACTAGCTTCACAAATAATATTACAATTTTTAAGAATAAGACATTTTCTTTATTAAAAACAACATCATAACTTGAATCACAAAGTTGTCTTACACTTATCAAATTGAACTTTAGCCCTTCTAATAATAAAATATCATGAAGAGAGAAAGAAGAATTACCAATGTCTCCATTGCCAAGAATTTTGCCTTTGTCATTCCCCCGAACATGACCTTTCCTTCTTCTTAAAGCTTGATGTTGGTAAAAAGTTCTTCTTTTTCGGTCATGTGGTGCAAACACCGCTGTCCATGAGCTATTTGGAATCTTTTGTGATTGTTATAGCCCCTAGTACATACAAATAAATCATTTTTAGGTACCCTAAAATTTTGGGGTCCATGGGGTTAGCATTGAGACCTTTGGGTCTCCAAAAATGACTATTCCTATTTCTAAGTTTACATGTACTAGCAAAATGTCTATTTTTACCACAATAATAACAAGTAATAATATTAGGACTACTAGCACGTATGAAGGTTGGAACTTGGTTCTTTTTCTTAAAATTGGTTTAAAAGGTTTATAACCAAGTCTAGTTTAGATTTCTTACTTCTTTGTGCACCAAGGATTTTTGTGACCTTATCCGTACTCAAATTAAAACGTTGCACATCCTTTTTCAAATTTTCAATCTCTTTAGTGAGAAATTATTTTTTGGAATCAAGACGTTGAATTTTAGCAAGAGTAATAGAGTGTGATTGATCGAGATTCATAAGAAGTAAATAACTTGCCTTTTTCTAACTTTAGCTCTTTAAACTCCTTTTTCAAATTCTTGTATTTGCAAATCATGTCTTTAAACTCATTTTGTAAATCATCATAATCACATTGAAGTTCATCAATTAAAAGAGGAAGAGGAAGAGTTAGAGGCGTAACTTCGTTATTATCATCGTTATGGCCATAAAACCATGTTCGGTCTCTTTGTCAGTCGGATGTTGCAAGAAGTTCATCCCATGTTTTGACATCCGCATTGAGAGCCTTCTTTTGGAAAATGCTTTTCTTCTTTGTTTCTCTTCCACCGATTTTGGCAATCAGTTATAAAGTGTCGGGTTTCCCGCATTTAAAGCAAGAGTTGTCTCTAGTGTTTCTTGATTTGTTTTTATTGACAAATTTTTGCAAATGTTCGAACAAGGCCGGCGGTTTTCTCATCATCTCATCACTAGTATAATAGGAATTATTAAGACCTTTAGGAGTAGATTGAATACCCGATTGTGAGGTGGATGGTTTGGAGTTCTTTCTTTCCTTGAGATAAACTTCATAGATTAAAAGATTTCGATGAGTTCATCAAATTTGAGAGTCTTAAGGTTTGTGCTTCCGTTATAGCCGTCACCTTCTCGGACCATGAGCGGGAGAGCATTCAATATTTTGGTTACCTTATCTTCCTCGAGATGACCTTTTTGAGCACGATAGGGGATTGTGATGTTGTCTAGCCCTTCCACCATTTTCGAATTCCTTCACCTCGGCGTTATGAAGTTTTCAAAATCTTTAACAAGCATTGTTTTTCTAGCTTGTTTAACTTTCCGTACCTTCATAAATGGTTTACAATTTTCCCATACTTCATGTGCCGAGCCTTATCCTCTAATTAGGTTGTACTCGGTGGTGGTGAGTGAGCAATGCAAAATATTCAAAGCCTTACCATTTAGAGAAGCTTTCTTGTCGTTTTGTCGAATTCTTTGAAACTCTTGATGGGCCATAGTTCCATCCTCCAACTTCTTTGTTGGTTGAGCTATTCTTTCAATAACTAGCATTACCAATATCAAAGCGCAACCTTGTAGAAAGCATTCTATTCGTGTCTTTCCAGGCGTAGTTGTTGGCATCGAATAGTGGTGGCTTGTTAGTGGAGGTGCGGGTTGTGAGGTAGCTTTCGTTAAGTAGCCATAGATCTCCTCTTTACTTGCAAAGATTAAATGAGATTGCCAAAGAGTTTGGCTCGATACCAGCTTGTTAGTCAGTGGCTACGAAAATCTAGAGGAGGGTGAATAGATTTTTTACGGTTTTCCGATTTATGCCCTCTTTTCGAATATGAAGATGGTGAAGAATTAAAAGTGCGAAATACTAAACAGAGCTTCAACCTAGGGCCTAATACTCTACCACACTCGGTATGTCCCAATGGATTTTGAAAAGGAAAAAGTATATTAATAGATACCAAACTATTACAGCCTTTACCAGCAATA
>JABTTQ020002123.1:0-50000 GCA_016081115.2 Rehmannia glutinosa
AGAAATGTGTATGAAAATTCTAAAAAGTCTTCCAGCTGAATGGGAAATGAAGGTCATGGCACTAAGACATTCCATGGACCTATCAAAGACATCCAACCATGAACTATTCTCGGACCTCAAAGCCTACGAGTTTGGTGAGAAGAAAAGACCAAGAAGAGACAATTGTACCCAAAAAAATTTGCTCTAATTGTTAAAGATGGGAAGAGAGTCGAGGTCAAAGAAGTCATTGATCCGAAGAAATAGCCCTGATGGTTAAAAGGTTCAATAAGTTCTTCAATAAGAACTACAAGAGAGGAAAGGGTGAATCTTCGGAAGACACTCGGCTCCTCCAAATCAAGGGAAGATAGGCCAACCAAGAGAACAAATCATCAAAAAGTGAATATCAAAGGGTGACAATCCAAGAATGGAAAGAGTCGATCAAAAGGCTGAATATCTATCTTTGAACTGTAGACAACCAGGTCATTATGCCATTGATCGCCCATATCCCTGTAGTCAACAAATACGAGGAATGAAGAAGAAAGAAAGATCTTGAGAGAAAGAAGACAAGAAAAGAGAAAGGCAATGTTGGCTCGCAGAGATCTGCTGAAACAGCCAAGTCAAAAGACATAGCCGATTAAGAGAGCGGTGTGGTGACTATTCAAGTGACTCGAAGAAGAAGCCCTGACCGCTGATGGCCAAGGAACAAGATCAACCTCGACCAAGAAGATGAGGTACACTCTAACTCATCAAACTCGGACTCTAGTGATAGTGACTATGACACACACACTTCATCACCCACCGATCTTTATGATTCATTAGGCAAAATGATGAAAGATTTTGAACACATTAAATCCTCACACACACTATTTAATGAGGAAAACAGCCTACTCAAGAGCCAAAAACTCAAAGTCGACTAAGGAGCCGAGTACTCTAAGTCAAATAGCTGATGAGAATGAAAGTTTAAAAGGCTGAAAATGTTAAGTTAATAGCGAGAAATTGCTTGCCATAGAGAAGAGGAGAATGACCTCAAAAATGTTATTGCCTCATTCACTAAGGCATCTAAATCATTAGATGATCTTATTATGAGTCAAAGAGAATGTGGAGACAAGACAGCTTAGATTTAACTCCTCCGTGATATGTCAAACTTCAAGAGTAATTTTGGAAAAAGGATCTTCAAGCAATGAAGAGTCTAAAAAATCCAAAACTCTAAATGTTGCACACACATTCACTCCAAAGCACAATTACAAGCAAATTGGCCTTGGCTATAAAGGAAAAGGAAAATGACCCGATTGAGTGCGCTTGAAAGGGACAAGTGAGAAGAGATTCACCGAGTTCCTCAAAGCAAACTCCAAGCGTAAAAATACTCAGAAAGAAGAAGCGAGAGCTACCAAAAACCCCAGAAAATCTATAAAAGAAATACATATGATGGGAATGGTAGAAAATATCCAAGCCAAGCTGATTGGAATAATGTGTACCATCAGCATAGACTCGTGGAATATAAGCCCAAATGGCAAAGGCCTAGAACTCAGCAAAGGTCATTCCAAAAGTATAAGAGCTTTTATCAGCACACATATGCACCTAGGCACTACACTCAGAGACACCACAATTACCCAAAGAAGGCGATTGCTAAAACTTATACACAGGCATACAGACAAAAGAGACAGTTGTATGAACCTAAAATCCCCAAGCAATTTGCCAGGATTAATTATGATTATGGCACTGATAGATGGCAACCCCTTAGAGTCAAATCATTTGGCTATAAGTTGGTTGGATCATCTTACAATTCTAACCCCTCGGGACCAGAGACAAGTATGGGTACCTAAAACTTAATTTCCTTGATTGCGGGTTCAAGGAATAGCCGAGTGCCAAGGAACCTGGTACATGGATAGTGGTCATTCGGACATATGACAGAAATAAGAAAAATCTGTCAAAATTCAAGGAAGTTAAAGGAGCAAAAGTCATATTTGGAGGAAATGAAGCTCCAGGTGAAATAAGAGGCATTGGATCCGTCAAGAGGAACGGATTAGAAATCACAGATGTTGCATATGTCGAAGGACTCAACTTCAACTTGCTAAGCATAAGTCAACTCTGTGATAAGGGCTATAATGTTGGATTCAACATGGGTGTATGCCAAATCAAGGATACTGAATCGAATGAAGTTGTGTTGCAAGGTTGCAGACAAAAGAACATGTATGTAGTAGATTGGTCAACCGCTACACACAACACTTTTGTCTATTAGCAAAAGCACAACTTGGTGAATCAAGTTGGTGTGGCACAAAAGTCGAGTCACCCGAATTTCAAATCGATTAACAAGCTTGCGAAGTAGTCTTGTGGAAGGACTTCCGCACTCGATATACAAGAAGGAGAGTATATGTGATGCATGTCGGAAGGAAAACAAATCAAATCTTCATTCAAAGAAAAGACATGTTCATCTTCAACAAGAATATTGACCGCTACATATGGATCTATTTGGCCCAAGTGGAACCGGCCAAAGCATAAGTGGAAAGAAATACACCTTGGTGGTAGTAGATGACTACTCAAGATACACATGGATAATATTCATGTGTAAGAAGAAAGAAACTCTCACAGAAACTACCACAATCGATGAAGAGGATTCAAAAGCGAGAAGAGCAAACCATTATCAAAATAAGATCGACGAGAGGAACCGAGTTTGTCAATGGAATAATAACTCGATATTGTATTGAAAATGGTATTGGTCATGAACTATCGGCAGCAAGGACTCCAATGAGAATGGAGTTGCGAGAAAGAAGGAACATAACTCTCAAAAGAAGCGGCAAGGACCATGTTAGTCAAGCGGGGTTACCAAAAAGATTTTGGGTCAAGCAATCAACACGGCTTGCTACACTCAAAACAGATGTATGATAAAATGACGGTGACAAAGACTCCTATGAGATTTGGGTGGAAGAAAACCAAATGTTGCATATTTCAGAATATTTGGATGTAAATGCTTCATCCACAACAATGGCAAAGACAATCTAAAGGCTTTCGATGCTAAAAACAAAGCCTACAGAGTACTTAACAAAAGGACTATGGTTGCGAAGAATCCATTCATGTGGTATTCGATGAGCCAAATGTAAATGGAGAAGACATTGAAGAGTCAACCGACAAGTGAATCATCCAACCATACGAAGAGTCCCTATCAAGTCAAGTTTGGAATTATAAACTCGAGAAGAAGATGAGATAGCTGAATCTCAAAAACAATTTGGAAAATTTGCGGCTAAGTGATTACGAGAGAGTCGAACACAAAGAACACACCGTGCAAGACGATCGAATCCAACTAACTTACTCCAACTTTGATGTAAGATGGCTGAGAGACCATCCACCCGAACTTGTCATTGGAGATATAAGAGAAGGTGTCAAAACAAGATCGAGAACTCAACAAGAAGCCATGTTCACATGCTTTATCTATAAATAGAGCCCAAAGATGTGTTACAAGCATTGGACGACACACATTGGATTCAAGCTATGCAAGAAGAGAGTGAATCGGTTTGAAAGAAATAAAGTATGGGAATTAGTTCAAAGACCCACACATCAAAATGTTATTGGTACTAAATGGGGGTTCGAAACAAGATGAACGAGGAAGGTTACGTGGGTAAGAAATAAGGCAAGACTAGTAGCCAAAGGATATTGCCAAGAAGAAGGAATAGATTTTGATGAAACATTTGCTCTGTAGCAAGATTGGAAGCTATAAGGATGTTTCTTGCCTATGCGACTACAAGAATTTCATTGTATATCGAGATGGATGTAAAAAGTGCATTCCTAAATGGTTTATTGGAAGAAGAAGTGTATGTTGAACAACCTCCAGGATTTGAGCGAGAAGACTCTTGGAGATAAGGTATACAAACTCAAGAAAGCCTTGTATGGATTGAAACAGGCACCCTGAGCATGGTATGATACTTTGTCACAATTCCTAGCGAAAATGGATTCACAAAAGGAAAAGTAGATAGAACACTTTTGAGAATTCAAGACAAAAAGAGTATCTTGCTTGTTCAAATATATGTGGATGACATCATTTTTGGATCCACAAACAAAGAGTGTGTGAAAAATTTTCAAACCTCATGCAAAGTAAATTTGAAATGAGCATGATGGGAGAGCTAACATTCTTCCTTGGACTCCAAGTGAAACAAGCTGAAGGATGGAACCTTCATAAGTCAAACAAAATACACCGAGAGACTTAATGAAGAAATTTGGTATGGAGGAGAAGTCTTTCGTGAAAATACCAATGAATACATCGATCAAAATGGACATGGATGCGGATGGCAAGCCTATAGATCAAACAAGATACTGAGAGCACTTATTGGATCATTGCTCTATCTTACAAAGAAGGTGCCAAACATCACTTTCTTTGTAGGTGTATGTGCAAGATTTCAATCTGCTCCAAAAGAGAGCCATATGATAGCAGCTAAGAGAATATTGAGATACTTGAAAGGAAGCCAAGAAGTTGGCTTATGGTATCAAAGGAAGGTGGATTCAAGCTAATTGGCTATTCGGACTCACGACTATCTTTGGATGCGAGTTAATGAGAAAAAGCACCTCGAGGCACATGTCAAATGCTAGGAAACGGTGATTTCTGGTTTAGCAAGAAGCAAAATTCAATAGCCACCTCTGGTGACGCGAGAATACATAGGCTGCGGCAAATTTGTTGTGCCCAAGTCCTATGGATGAGACAAAGCGGCTGAGAGACTATGAAGTTGAGGAAAAAGAAATTCCAATCATGTGTGATAACACAAGTGCAATTGCAATCACTCAAAATCTGTGTTGCACTCAAGAACAAAGCATATCGATGTCGATATCACTTCATAAGAGATCATGTTGAAAAGAAGGACATCATCTTGGAATATATCTCAAGCGATAAACAATTGGTGACATCTTCACAAAACCATTATGTGAGTCAAGATTTGAAGAACTCAAACATGAGTTAGGGTTAATTGGTGAAAGTGACACTCGAGAAGAATCAAAGAAAAGAAATGGAACACAAAAAGGGAAAAAGAGTGAACTCACAAATCGCCTAAGTAAATCATTTGTATTGGAAAGACAACTATATACCAAGTCACGTTATTTGAGTCACTAAAGAGAACTATGAGAAGAAGAGTTAAATCGGCTAAGGGATAAGTGAGCCACTTATGAGCAAAGTGACAAAAACGCGATCGTTTTTTTACTAAGCGGGAATGTTTTTAAGAATGACGTCAAAGATAATGATGATGTGTGGACATAAAGCGCACACCAAGCTTATGATTGGATATAAATCTTTGCCGCATTAAATACGAGATATTAAATGCTAAATAGGCGTGCAAAATCTAAACCGTTGATTTCGATCACATTTCAAAAACCACCCGCATGTCCTTTCATAAACCATACTTAAACCATTTTCGTCCGTTTCTCTCACACACTACCAAAAGCTGTTCATTTTCTCTCTCGAAGCAAAGGCAAAAATCTTCTCAAAACCCTATCTATCTTCAAATCAATCTCTAAGTTTTCTTGATAAAATCCTAAAAAATGGCACCAACCTATGATTTTATCAAGTTAGGAAAGCAAATCCACAGGGTCTCTTTGTGGATTTCGACGGCATGGTGAAACAAGGGTCCGATGACACCCTAGTGAAGAAAATCGCTGAGAAATTGGAAACGCTGGGCTGAAATCGTTTCGATGCTAGAATATCCGATGACTTATGTGGAGGAGGTCGCACAATTCTACGTGAATTTGAGATTCACGATGAAGGAATAAAGTCATCATTCACGGAAAGGAGTTCACCATCTCCGCCAAGGATTTGGTGAACACCGCCACTACCAACGGAAGGAGCATCGAAATTAACGTTGATGTAAACTTGGGCCGCTGGAATGAAATAGCCAAGCCCGACTATCTTTGATAAATAGTTTACACAACAAAACAAGATTTCTTTGAAGGAGGATTATCACAAGTTGTTGGACATAGTTGCCAAATGTATCGACATCAAATTTGGCGGCTTTGACCAAGCTTGTCACAAAGCAAAGTTGATCGTAATGGTTGCGATCATTGAAGAAAGGAAAATAAATCTGGGCTGAGTTTGTCTAGCAGGTATGCCGAATGTAGGGAACAAATCCTTTGAGGAAGATGGCACATTTGGAGGATCCCTAGGATATGGCCTGGTGATTGGCGGATGATGGAGGTGAAAGGAGTCCTCTTAGACATGGAAAGACGTTCCATGTTAACAAGAGGATGTTCGAGATCAAACCTCTCCGGCGCACGAGAAGAGAGCCTACGCCAAGAGAGGCGACACGAGTGAGGGGAATCGGTGACCAAGATACAAATTGTTTCCTCTCCACCAAAGAAGAAAGTCGCCCCGCAGTGCTAAGAAGATCGCTGCTCCCAGCAAAGAAAAGTCAAACTCGCTCTCCGCCTGCCTGCAGAGTCACCCCCTGCGGCCGTGTCTCTCAGCTTAGCGGTCGAGAAGGACTCTCAAATACCTTCTCCGATCGTCAAAAAGAGGAGAACGATAAGCCAAGACGGCCAGCTCCTCGAGAAGAAAACACTAGCACCGCCCCGCCGCCCAAGACTCGAGAAAAATCGTCTCGAACCAGAAATCCCTCGGTACAAACTAGAAAGACGAAGAAGAATCATCAAGCGCTCGAGCTTGAAAAAAAACGGCCGAGTCGGCCACTCATTGGAACAAATACGTAAGCCGCTGAAGCGTCGAGTCCCCGTGATGTAATTGATGAAACGGCTAATGACTAAGTCTGTGAAGCGTCACAGAGGCAACTCGAAGAAATAATCAGTTGAGACCGCTTGGTGAGACACAAGAAAGAAAGGCGATAGTGATGTGATGATCCTATCTCCACCTTACCCGGACATCCAAAATCGTCTCACGTGAGTGGAGGAAATGGAAATTGAGTAAATCAAGGGAACAGTTCCAACGGCCCGAGTTTATAGAAGAAGAAGAGGAAGGCTGTTAAAATTCCTTGGACTAACTCTTGTGATCAGCCTTTGGATGATGAAGACAAGCGCACGAGATATCCTGCAGATCTTCAAGACAAGGAGAAGAGAAGGAAAAGAGAAGAGGAAGGTGAGAGGCACGTGAGAAGGCCAAAGATCCGCCCTATCTCGACACCACAGAACACACACATCCTCTCCTTGATGTCTTATCAGCGATGTGATGAGGATCCGGACTCTCTTTGCCACGAAAGAGTTGCAAATGCAGCAAGCATTGCCACGAATCGTAATCCTTCACGAGCAAAGATTGATGGAGGGACCGGGAGAGTCCTCGAACACGGTGGAAATTGATCCAATGGGAGTGGTTCAAAGAAATCGCCATTGTTGTTGCTGCCACCACTTCCCCACTCACTCGGAAGAAGGCAATAAGGAAATGGCGATGGCGGGATAGTGGGGACCCCAGTCGGGCCAACCCCTATTGAAGGTGTCTTACCCACCCGCCCCAACGGGTTGAACACTCAATAGAAACAATGAGTAGGGAGAGACGAGTGACCCCATTCCATGTCACTCACGGTGGTGCGCCCGGTGAGGGAAACTCCCTCCACTACAAAGAAGGTCGGAGAATCTGCCGAGATGACTCAACAATGAATCCGGGAGGCGAAGTGGAGGAAGTACAAACACTAAACGAACGAAGAAGTTGTCATCAACGGCTCAGGCGATTGAGATCGCTATTTGGTGAGGTGCCAAGCCCGAAGGCTAATGACGCCGCCGATGCGATCGAGGCACGAGAAGAACAGCCTGGGAGTTAACACTCTCAGGCGATGAAAGTGCAATCCATGGGGTTGAGACTCAATGGATGCCACCACGAAGACCCTAAGACAGTTGACACCGTCGAAAGGGAGGTCCAGCCTCGCCTGCAATGAGGCTGCAGGAGGTAATGAAGGCCCACGGGAGGTTGAGACTTCCCGGGGTAAAGAAGCTGAAGTAGAGAACATCCCTCCTGCTATCATTGACCCATCGAAAAAGGACATAAGCGCGCTTCATGATTCCCAGGATAATCTTGATGTAACCTTTCTCGGGATCGGAAAGGCGACGAAGAAGAAGCTGAGTCATCCCCGTGATGAGCTCAAAAGACTCAGCTGCGGATGTTCCAAGCACGAGCAAGTCTGATCCCAAGACTACTCGTCAAACCTTTAATTTTGATGATGAGCCACCAATGGAAATCTCATCATCGTCCGATGACGCTTCTGATAAGGCCGAGGACCAGTCCACTCAATTGGAGAAACCAGCTGAGACCAACGAAGCTGTTGAAACAGCTGAGGCTCAGCAAGCTGGGTCCACTTCACAAAAGACCCCAGTGAGACAGAGTCCTGCGCGCAGGCTCCCACGCTGCGCAACAGCAGTTCGACTCCAAAAGGAACGTCACGCGCACCTCTCATCATTGAACAAATACCAGTTGGCCGTGATGATTCCTTTATAGAATCTTTTCCTTTCTCCCTGGAGGTACCCGACCTCACTGAAGAATCAGAGAACGAACGCGCACGCTTCCACAGACCAGCTCCTGTTATTCCATCAGGTACCATTGTTCCAGCTGATTATGACTTTGACGCTGCATGGCCATCAGCTGCAACGGAAGAATCAGCTGAAGTTCGCGAAGTGTTCAAGGCATTATTTGCTGAGATTGAACGGATGGAGAGGCATCAGGCCTCTATGGACATGCGACTGGACAACAGAGATGCCAATCTTACTGCTGACTTAAGAGGCATAACAGTCAGGATCAGGGAATGGTGGCAACAAAGCAACAAACAATGCGTGTGGAACAAGTTAGATACTTCAGGACATTGTTCAACAAGTCTGGTATGGAGAGCGAGAATGCCGATGCAAAAACGAAGTTGAGAGAACACATTGAGCACATGCATGAAGCTCGCCTTTATTGCGTGAGAAAAATAAGACCGATCTACTACACGTTTGGAAGAAAACATGAATAGAAAATTCGGCCTTCTCATCGCCGAGATGAAGCTAATTTCAGCAGAGTCCAACGCTACTCGATTCGAATTTCGTGGTGCATACTCCGCAGCCACTCGAGACAAGAACTCAACTATCGTGAGCTCGACTTCCGCCACAAGATATGTTTCCAGTGTTCTCTCTCTTTTGATGATGCCAAAAAGGGGAAGAGGAATACCTTAAAGCATAGAAGAGATCCGAAGCGAAAAAAAGAGGATTTGCGAAGGAAAGACGATTGAGGAAGCAATGAAACAAAAGAAAGGAAAATCTGTTGAGGGGGAAGGATCGAAAGATGTGACCTTGATGATTGCACAAACCCCCAACAAGGTCTTGTCACGGTGACATTATCGCAGAGAAACTCCCCTGTGACTTTGCCACTCCAACACTGCTATATCTATGGTTGAAAAGAGAAAGACAATTGAAGCAGGGGATGGAGAAAGTGGAAGGAAGAATGGATGCCCGGGTTATGAACATCTTGAAACAACATGGAGGCATTCCGGTGAGAGCGAGAGATACTTATGCCATCTCGGATGTCGGGACAGAGCCACGATCAGTTGATGAATTTAAAACGCCGCATCGAAGGATACTTTGCAAATATGTCTATGGCTCAAGCTTGGGACTTGTACTCGGAAAAGGGTCTCACGTTATGTGAAGAAGGCGACAGCGGCAGACTACCGGCGATCACTCTGCTGGTCACTCCGCTGGTCACTCAGTGGAAAGAAGAAGACCCCAAGACAATACACGCCCCAGGAGTAGAGGAAAAGCGTGGTGGAGGAAGAGGTTTTGGACCAGGCCTCCGCCCAAAAACATTGAATACGTAGATCCAGGCAAGAAAGGAGGGATCATCAATGGTCTTGACCAAATAGCAAATTTGCAAGTGGCTAAAAGTAATCCGAGTATGCGAAAAGAATAGAAGAAGAAAACAAGAGACAAACTCAGCTATGGGAGGAAAGACAAGAAAGATTAAGAAGAGATGAAAGCTGCCAGGAAGGCATATGAAAAGAAGAAGAAGGCGGTGTGACGAGAAAAAGAGAAGAAGAGCGTAAGATCTTGAACAAGATGAAAGAAGGAGATGGCGAAGGAGATGAAGTGTTCTTTGTTCACCCTTCATGTATTTTATGATGTAAATACATACTATGTAAGTTTTCTACAATAAAGCTATAAATTCTTTATTTTCTCGTGTAGACAAATGTTTGCTCGATACACCTTGTAAACAGTTGTGTAAAAGAACAAGAATGTTATGATCAATAAAAAAAAAATTGATTCTACGCATACATTCTATGTGAATACAATATCGTATGTATCTTTGCTATTTGCATTTTTGAATGATTTAAGTTTTGGCATCATCAAAAAGGGGGAAATTGTTAGGAAATTTATTGTTTAGATTTTGATGAATGTCATGTAAAACTTAGAATAGGAAGTTGGCACCCCATTTTTGTTGTAAAATGCATTGTAATAAATAGGGATGGCCAAAAGTGAGTTAAGTCAGCTACACGCCCTAACATGCAAGAAGACAACCTGGAGATTAGAAGGAAGACTCACCGAGACAGTGAGCATGGCAAAGAAGAGTAGACGGGAACTCTCATCAAGAAGAATTTGAGTGGAGCATCGGTCAAGTCAACTCAAGAAAAGCAAGTCTCAAGTTGAAGTGAGAAGAGTCATCCAATGATTGGTCGACTCTAAGTCACCTGGGGAAAACAAAGAAATGCGGTCAAGTCGAGATAAGCTGAAAAAGATCCGTTACGTAAATCAAGAGAATTACCTAAACAAGTAATATCTCCATACCACCTTTCTCGAAGTGCTCGGTCCCGAGGAAGCGTGCAAAAGGAACAAACCAATGGGAAGCACTACACCGTGTCGAACTACAAAAAGGTGAACAACAATTCATACGAGTAAATGGCAATTCCAAGGATCGCAACAAGAAAAGCCAACGATCGCAAGTGACTTTCAAAAATAAGCATATCTCTTCAACGGGCAGATTTTTGAAAGATCACTATAAAATTTGAGAAATGACTTTGAGAATAAGAAGATGATGGACTAGAGACCGAACCACAAACGTTCAAGCAATTATTAGAAAATCAAATATTCTCAATCCTCAAGCCTACACTACGAAGAACATCAATCCAACACTCACCTGTGGAGGAAAGATAACTTCAATCGGTTGAAGAGGAAAATCTTGAAAAATCAAGGGGTCTACATTCCACGAAGGATTGTAGGAAGGTTCAAGGTCGAACCAAGTCTTAAACTTTTGGAGGGCTTCGTGATCAAATCCAAAGAGCTTGAGCAAGTGAGTCAGTGTAAAGCAGTAGCAAGCACCTGCCTGTGAAGAAGGCGAGTCGCACGAGAAGCCGGTGAGTGATCAAGGCGTCTCACCGAGTCCCAAAGGATCAAGTCGATGTGTGATCAAGACTTGTATCCGGACTGTTACCACTTTGTATCTTGATCAATACCTAGTGGATTCCTCCGAAGTTGGAGAAGAGAGGAGTAGAAGAATTACCCCATCTTCGAACCTCTATAAAAATTTCATTGTGTCATTTACATTTCAAAGACTTTAATTCTGCATCTTAATTGTTTAAATCTGTGATAAATTTGCTATCCACTTGATAATTTCTAAGTACTAAACCAAGCACTAAACCCTTGCTTAACCTAACTTAGGGTGTTAAGTCTTCCGCTGAAAACAAACCACAGTTGAGTTAATTTAGACCCAACACCGTGAGTTATTCCATCAACGGCTCAGTTGAGTTTGTTGAGAGACTAACTCTCTTGATCAACTAAATTGGTCATGTCACCCAGACACAATTTGTGTAGTATTAACTCTAAATATTTAAAAGGACTAAATCGAAAATTTGGTAAGGTTTATTCAACCCCCCTTCTAAACCTTACACTTACACCCCTTGGGACCTACAACATTTGCACTCATAGCACATTTTGTAGCTATTTGCATTTTACTTGCCCATTCTTGCTTTAAGAAAATTTCAAGCTTTACCAAATGGAGGTTGAATCCAATTTTCTAAATGGTTTTATTCATGTAGAAGTCTATCGGGGTTTAAATTTTTCTAGGACAAATGATCTTTATAAAAGGCCTTGTATGGTTTCAAACAAGTACCCCATGTATGGTATGATAGACTTAGCTATTTTTGCTAAATAATTTTACAAAAGGTAAAGTTGATACTACTCTCTTTGTTTTTTTTTTAAAAAGGGCAAGATTGTTTACTTGTGCATATTTATGAGAATATTTTTGGTGCTACTAATGAATATTTTGTGCAAGAGATTCTCCTAAGTTGATGTAGGTGAACTTGAGATGAGCATGGTATCACATGATGGGGAAGCTTAAATTTCATCATTGAACTTCAAGTTAATCAATGCCAAGTAGATGATTATATTTCAAAAGAACTCTTGAAGGAGTTAGGCATTGAAGAAGGAAGAATCATCTCAACCTCTATGGCTACCAATGAAGAAATTGACAAAGGTTGAGAAAGGCATGTCGGTTGACAAACAAATTCGAGGTATGTTTTCTTGTATTATTTCTATAGACTCGACATTCCATATGCCTTATGTCTATATGCTCGACTTCAAAAATTATCCCAACGAATCTCATTAAAGTGCCGTTAAAAGAAATTTTCAAATATTTATAAGGCACTTCTTCTTATGACTTGTTCATCCAAAGCTTTTAAAACGTTCTTATTCCGGTGAAAATTATTCAAAATATAGTTCGTCATCATCGAACTAAATATACTGAGATTCGATGTTTTTTTTAAAAGGGATATAGTTTTTAACAAAAACTTGAGATGTGTTTAATTCCGTCTCAAAGTTAACTCGCGGACATATGTTCATTTACCGCTGAGTATTTTACCTCATTTCGAGTTTGATTATGACATAATGTATATTGAATGAGGTCTACGTTTGCATTTTGCACGTCTTTAAAACTTAGGGCGAAAAATCGGATTTTTGGATCAAACTTCGAATTTGCAAAACGAAAAGAAGCGGTGGGCTGCCAGGGCAAAGTGTGGACGGCCGCCCTAGCCCTTGATCGCCGCCCAATGTGATTTCTCGCTTAAATCGTCTCGTTCTTTTACTTAGCTATTTTGGCCCTTTCAACTCTATTTTCGTCCCCTTTGCAAATTTCACACACAATTCACTTCAAATGAGTTTTGATGCATGAATTATATATTTTGGGGACTACCTAGCTCGGTTATCATCATCGTTGCTCGTCTTTACCGATCAAATGGTAAGAATTCTACTTCCTTAATCTCAATTGGGTTGAACCCTTGAGAACTTGGCCTATATGTACTATCTTGATGAAATTAGTATATGTTTGTGATGAGCTTATTGATTGTTGATGAATGATATTTATTAAATTGCATTTGGTGATAAAAAAACTTGGCTTGATTTCATTTACAAGGGCTATATATATTCTTTTCAATTTTTGAAGCCCGCCAAGTGTTCGATAAAATGTTTCAATGAAAAATTGATCACCTACATGATTCTCCCGATTTCAAAGGTCTTATACATTTATAGAGATCATGCCTTGCTTATCAAATAAGTTTTCATAAACCTCTACAAGTCGTATGATTCGACTTTTCCCTCCTATTTGGTTTATAAGCTTCAATGTTCAAATAGCTCGATACATCGGTTTAGTTGCGCACTTTGATATGATTATATGATGTTTTTATCATGCTAACACTCTTTTTGATGATTCCAAAGGGGGAGAAACATGTTATAAGCTCATTAGCTCATAAAAGCTAAGATAAGCTTAACGAAAAGAAGCTATAAGCTATGGCTTCATAAAGCCATAAGTTGTGGATCATATTTAGTCCACTTGGTGTATTATGGTTATGTATGAATCATGGTCCATTGGTTGTAGTATGGACTTATATACGGTTCTAATGATGTACCTTTGACAGGGGGAGCTTTTAAGATTTTGATACTTAAGCTCAATATCGATAAGCTAAGATTTTAGCTTATGTTGAAGTTTCTTCTATATTACTCTTGTTGTGCATGTTGATAGGGGGAGCATTTGCTATATGTGCTTGAATATCTCTACTCCCATCCTTGTGTTTATTGCACGGAATGTTGTCGCTCACAACGGATAGTTCTCTTTAACCGGTAAAATTGTTTTGTTTTCAAAATCAACCTCGTTAAAATTGTTTTGGTTTGTAATCATCAAAAAGGGGGAGATTGTTTGATAAATGGTTTTATCATGATTTTGATGATTTTGATTTTACACCAAAACAATGGTTTTAAAGGTTGTCCAAATACTCCTAAATAATTTAAAATGATTTTAATATTTTCCGGAGTATTTCTTCAAGTTTTATTTTCGACAAAATTGGACAACACTTTTAATGATTTTCTGTTAATGTATTTTTACACTAAAACAATGTTTCTAAATGTTGTCCTAATACTCCCGATCGGTCTAAAATATTTTCACTATTTTTCGAAGTATTTCTTGAAGTTTATTTTCGGTATAAAATTGGATAACACTTTTGTTTTGAGGTCAACCGGTCAGATAGGGCAACCCGTACCTGAAAGTTGAGAAAAAAGAAAACTTCATGTTTTGAGAAAATGGTCGGGCAACCGGTCCACCTATAGGGCAACCGGTGCGGTCGGCCAATCGGCCGACCTATAGAGGCGGCCGTGCACTGGGAGCAAAAATTGAAACAGAACTTCTGCCCTTCGTTTTTGTAGTTTGTGCGACCGGTTGGAGTCGACGTCGACCGGTCGAGGTAGACATCGATCGGTCGCCCTGTGTAAATGTGTATTCTCATTTTCAAACGTCTATTTGTGCGCGACGGTCGTCCCTCAAGTTTTGACAAAATTCTCGACCGTTGTCGCAGAAACATCTTTTCCTTAATTTGCGGGATTGATTTCTAACACTCTTTTCTTCAATTGTCTTGCAATTTTTACAGAATTCATGTCCCCAAGATGAGCCTATCATGTACAAGACATCTTCTATAAATAGAGGAAGAATTGAAGCAACACAATTAGAGAAAACTACAACACAACAAGATACACTCAAGAATACACTTGTTCTTACATTGTCTTATTTCTTGTTGTAATTTGCCTAGCTATTCACTTTCACATTCTTGAGGTCTAGGCTTTTCTTGATTACACTTGCACTCTATTGTATTATCAATTATCGAGTTGTAATCTTGAATTTGGGTAATCATTCAACACAAGATATCCTTGTGAGTGTTCTTGTGGTAAGAACACACTTTGGGTGATCTAAGTGTTAGGTGTGAGAAGATTGTGGTAATCTTCTTGTTGAGGTGTTGAAGAATTTGGTATTCTTCAAGGTTGAAGATTGTGGTAATCTTCACAAGGTGCCGTTGGAGATTGTGGTAATCTTCAAGAAGAGATTGTGGTAATCTCAAAGGTGGTGTTGAAGAAGAGTGTGGTGCTCTTCAAGGTGTTGTTGTAAGTTGGTGTTGTATTAATTTGTGGTAAATTAATAAAATCTTTTTTTCTTTTTGAAATCCATCCCGGATATACTGGGGTGGTAGAGGATTAGGCCCTAGGTGGGTTGAACCTCTATAAATCGACGTGTGTTATTTACATTCCGCACCTTTATTATTGTGTTTGAGCATTCGGTTCGAAAAAGGGGGCGAAATTGAAAAGATGGAGATAATCTATTCACCCCCCTCTAGATTATCGTAGCCGCTTGGACTTACAAGTATTTACAATGCTTTGACACCGTCACACAACAGCAGTCGCAGATGTACGAGATGATGTCTCGTATGGACCAGTGGCACATCCAGCAAGACCACTACCCTCCACCTCATCCACCACAGTGAGCTCTATCAGTACTTTTTTTGCATTCCTCTTTCCTTTGATAATTTTTTCATATGTTCGGGACGAAGCATAATTTAAGTTTGGGGGAGTTGTCAAGAATGTGTAAATAAGTACTGTTATATTATTTTCTTGCATTTAATTTGCATGTAGAATCATAAAATTTGCAAAAAAAAAAATTAAGAAAATAATATAATTTTCGGTTTTTTTATTTTGTGTTTTAGCACGTTTATTGCTTTAGTATGAGTTAGGATTAAAAATTTGATAAAAGTATAAAGAGCTTCCGTATGATTTTACTATGAGCATTTGGTTTCATGAAAAGAAGCATTTGGATAATAATGTGATAAATTATTGAGAATGTCTTTTGCATGTTTGGTATTGATTGAGAAAATTGGGTATTTGAACATGATGCGAAAATAAGCCTGTGAGCTTTTGTTCCTTAAACTGCATTTATATTGTTCAGTCTTATTTTTTTTCTTGAGTGTGTCATTCATGATTGTTAGAACTCAAGAACTTGCAATGGTATCTTTATTGAAGCCATGTGTGTGTGCAATTTTTAAAAATGATTTAAGGCCATTTTTGTTTTAGCCTACTTAGCCTAAAAAAAAGTCGACCTATGGATTAATGATTCCCTAGTTAGCCACTTTGCGCCTATACTTTTTATTGTTAACCACATATTGAGCTTTTGAACTTAAAAATAATTTTTATCCGTAAAACTTAAGCTTATAGAAGATGAATATTTTGAGGAAGATGTGGTGTAAAGTTCAGAAAGAATGTTGGCAAGAAAGAGGGATGAGTAGTGAATAGATGAAAGAATGATGAAGCCCCAAAAATAAGCAAATTTTTTGAATGAAAAAGAAAAGAAAAATCGAGTAAAAGAGAAAGAAAAGAAAAGAAAATTTCTGAAAATTTTGAAAAATTGAGAGCTTAAGGGAAAAGAAAGAAGCCAAAAAGCCCAAGCATGAAAAAGATGAAAAAAAGGGTGGAGTATGAGATGAAAAGAAAATAACTTGAAAGAATGAGTTTCTGATGAAATTGGATTGGTGAATTAAAAGTCTGTGTACTTAAATTCTATCTGCTCAAGTCAAGTCACTTAATCCAAATTTTTCCTACTCTTACCAAAGAGCCTACGTTACAACCAAATGAAAAGTCCTTTTTGATTCTTAAATTGTGCACACTTAAATGGTAGAGATGTTAGATGATTTGCAACCATATGGTAGTTCTACGTTATTGAATTTATTTGAGCATATACACGTCCCATTTACTTTGAGAGATGAGTGATACACTACTTCTTATGAGTCATGATGTCGAATACCCGGATGAGTATTAATTATGCCGAATTTATGATTGATGACTTCTTGATAATGAATTCCATGTTTACTTGAATAAGGATCTGAATGAGATTAAGTGTATTTCGTAGTGTTCTTGTGTGTTCTATTAACCCATATGAATAATTTTCCTAGTTTTGCTCGAGGACGAGCAATGGTTTAAGTTTGGGAGAATTTGATCTGTGTAAAATATATGTGCATTTAGGAGCTTAATTTGATATATAATTGATGTATTTGCACGTATATTTAATATATTTTACTTGGTTTCCTTAGAAGGGCATGGTACTGCGTATTCTTGTAATTTTTACTGGAAACGGAGCTAAAATGAGAAGATATTAGTTATACGGCCCGTACAAGATTGACAAATGCGAAAAGACGATCGAATACGCGAACAAAACAAGGAAAAACAAGTTACCGCTTGTTTTTCCGAATTCACACGATCGATCGTGTGAATGGTGTTCATGTGTTTTTACACGTTCGTGTGACTTATTCGAGAGAAGAATTTCATAGACGAATCACATGGCCCATTAGTGTGAAATGACACGACCGTGTGAATTGATCGTCCCAAAAATAGAGAAGAAATCACATCGCATGGCCAGACCGAGTGGAATCACAGCGTCTGAACTTTATTTCAAATCCCGTCAGAACTCTACCAGTGATCTCTCAAAGAACCTATATAAAGGGGACAAAGGCATGGACGAAATTATCACTTCATAAAACATCATATATCATCTTATATCACAAAATACACTAAGGTTACACAAATCTACATACTTCTGAGAGGAATGCACTAATCAACGAAGAACACCACAAGGCCTTTTGCATCTACGGAAGCACAAGGGCTCAAGGCTTGGAAGGAGGATTCATCCTGACAAGAAGGGTTCTATCTTTCTTAGTTTAGATCTGTTGTTTGTACTTAAACGATTTCAAACTATTTGATTTCAACTTTGTCTATGAATTTGTTATCAAACATGTTGGGCTAATCATTTTGATCCTAGGGCATATCAAAATTGTGGATTCATATTAAATATA
Source organism: Rehmannia glutinosa (assembly GCA_016081115.2). Lineage (NCBI taxonomy): Eukaryota > Viridiplantae > Streptophyta > Magnoliopsida > Lamiales > Orobanchaceae > Rehmannia > Rehmannia glutinosa. Next base: position 18,057 of record JABTTQ020002123.1, read on the forward strand.
TATTGATTGTTTTCTTAATTGGTTTATGTGTTCTATTATAAAATTTGAATGCTTATTTTTTGTAGGTTATTTGGCCAATAATTTGCATGTCATATTTGTTAGTTCATAATTCGAGAGATGAGTTCTAATAAACGAAAATCGAATTAGACATAAACGGGTATAGTCGGAGGCTTAATCGTGTTTGTGGGGAGTACTTCAATTCAAAGATCTTTTGGGAGTTGATATTAATTGTTGAGTAGGAATGCCAGCAATTGGTATTAATCAACTGTTTTTCTGCTTCGGGAGAGGGAAAAAACTAACTTAAAAATTGAACACATAGCAACACATAAACTGGTTTTGATGAGACATTAATTGAATTTAATATTGAAGAGGCATGTTGAGATTATGTGTCTTGGGTTGCTTTCGTATTTGTTGAAAACTTGTCGGGTTCGGGTTTATAAAATTATAAATATTTTACTTGATAATTTAGGGTTTAGATTAAATAATAAATAATTTTGTGTTTTTCGACCGCTTCAATAAAATTGGAACATGATATTTACTATAGCCTAAGTGTTTCGTATTTAGTCCCTGAGGAATACGACATTCCTCGCCATTATCTGCTAGCTACACTTTGTACACTTTGGGTTTAGAGAAAAGATTTTCACAATCTGGTGGTGCCTCTCTCAATTTATTGATTTTCATCATTAAAAATAACCAAGTGTTGTACGCAGGAAGAAAGAATATCTCTAAAGTGTACCATCATAAAATCTGTAAGAAAAAAAAGGATTAATACGGCGAAGAAAAGAGGCGTCTGTAATAACTTTATGAAACAAAGTCTAAAATTTGAAAGACTAGCATGCAACGAAGTTGCCCAGAGACAGTCCTAGGTTTCTATGGGCCTGGAGCGGGAAAAAAAATGAGGCCCTTGTGTTTACATAAAAAAATTAAAAATAATAACTATTGTGATAACAAAAATATCATACTCCAACTTTAACATTTCGGTTTTTATTAAAATAAATTACAAAAATATTGTTCAATAAAATTACCATAAGAAAAAGACAAAAAATGAAAATATAATAAATTAGCTATGAAAATTTGATCTTCTTTCATGTTTAAGTTCTTCAATTCTACTTTTCGATTTTGCAAAAAGAAAAAAAAAAGGAAACATGAATGACAAAATGAGGACTTAAAGGTGGACGATTCTTTAAATTCTTCATATTTTTTATTTTTGCAAAAAAAGTATTTAGTTAAAGTGAAAATATTAGTTAGATAAAAAGACTCGAAAAAAAAAGTTGGATAGAAATGACCAAAGAAAAAAACATAGAAAGAATCATAGAAAAGACAAAAGAAGAAAAATAATTACGCTTTTACGCCTGGATTTGAACTCGCGACCAAGAAAGTATACAAAGTGGGGCACATCCATTGTACCAACTAGCCTACTGTAGTATTTATTGCAACTCCATTTTTTATACATTATCTACACATATAAAATAAAATAAAAAAATACGGGGACCTTTTCCGGCAGAGGTCCTGTGCGGCGGCACCACTTTGGCCACCCCAGAGCCGTCCCCGATGTTGCCAATAATAAAAAACAATACAGAAGGATAAAAAAAGGGAGAAAATCGGATGATTTAAAAGCATTTCAAAATATGAAGAACACTTCGTATTCTTCCTCCTTGAATGAGAATATCATGCTATAAATACTTTCAGGACTTTCTAATGATGCATGCTGTGTTCCTTTACCTTAAAAAAATATATTCTATTCAACCTTTTGTTTTAAATTAAGTTGCAGTGCACAAGTGAAGTAGAGGCTGGAGTCCTTATCAGATGTATTAACTGTAAGAAATCAGATTAATGATGTGAGAAGCAATCCATCGAACACATGGAGCGCAAAATCGCAAAAACTAATTGCAGCAGATATAAATACTGAATTTACTTGACTCAAAACAATAACAGCAAACGAAGATGAAATCAAAGAACCAGATGCAATGTTAAAGATGTTCCTATTGTCTGATGATGGAATAAAGTAAACACCCATGGCACGCCTTTATATAGATGCTACGTATCCTGATGATTGGTCGAATTTGAGAGTTAATCGATCAGAAATCTAATTAGGATTAGATTGACAGTTTGAGTTCAATAAGGAAATCAATGATGCAATGTTAGTAGGAAAAAGGAAGACTATTGTAAATAAAATTCTTGAGCTTTACAGCAGCATTTGATATCCAAAGAGTTTCAATTCAAGTCATTTATATCAATGTGGGTCCCACATGAATTACAAAGAAAAAGGAAGCAAACCCTATTGATGAATTAATGAATTATTGGCAATGATTTCTTTTCTTTGGGGGTTTTATTGGTCTCAAGTTCAAGATGGGCCAGAATCTCAAAGCCTGTAGATAGAGCTGGCAATGGGCCGGGCCGGGCCGGCCCAACACCAGCCCAACGGGCCAAATCAAAAGGTCGGGCCGGGTCGGGCCGAGCCAAGTTCTCGTCGGGCCACCATTTTCTTAGACCAGATCAATCCAGCTGCGGGCCGCGGGCTATCGGGCCAAGTTAAATATTTAAAAAAAAATTAAAAAGGACGATTTTTGATATATATAATGAAATTTCCCAAAATTGGACACGGTGAGCACAATGTTCTTGAAAAGCTACTAATTACAAAATTACAAATGTTACATTATTAATTCCTATCCTGAAGATCTTCTCACAAAAAAAAAAAGGATTCCTATACTGAAGACAAATCAATCTATTAATACAGACCACAGAGAGATAGAAATCATGCACTTCCCCCCCCCCATTTGCTGACACATGATGGGTCCTACTCTCTATGCACCAAATTCCAAAAAAGAGAGATTTCTTCACGATGGCCAAGGAAATATTAACTGCTTTTTTCTTTCTTCAGGTAAAGACTGTCGGGCTCGGGCCAACCCGAATTTTTCGGGCTTTTTTGGCCCGAGCCCATCTGGCCCAACGGGCCTACTGGATCGGGCCATTTAGGGCCAATTTTTTTCGGGCCTAAAAAAATAAGGCCCAATCTAGTCCTATATGCGGGCTAGCTGGGCTGGCCCATCGGGCCGGGCCAATTTTGTCGGCTCTACCTGTAGATGATAACCCAAGATTCAAGTGGTATTTAGATGGCCCATCCAAGTGCAAATTATAGGCCTAATGTTCAATTCTTGGGTTCACGATTCAAACCTAAAATTCATGTAAAGTTCTTTAAAGCCCAATTACCATGAAATCGCGACTTATTCACTCAAGAAACATTATTCGTGAACAAGTCTCGAAGGGACATTTTTGCAGATAAATTAAATTTGTACCAATCAAATGGTGACACGTGTGAATTCTATTTTTAAATATCAAACTTCAATTATCTATTTATATTTGAAAATTCAACTAATTTAATTCCTGGTTTAAATAGTTACTTACTTGATATCTTAATATATATTTTATTGGCAATATAAAGATTGTCAAATATCAAATTCTTATACATGAGGATTTATCTTGATAAATTATTGTCTCTTTTGATAACTATCACAATTTGTGATTCAAGAGATAATGTTAAATCTTGAAGGACCAATCAAATCGAAGTCTTCACCATATGAGTGATCCAAAAAACCCTATCCTACAAGTATAAATAGGGGTCATTCTCAAGGAATTAAATCACAATTCAAAGAGAACAAATCCAAGCAAGAAGGCGGTAGAGGAAAATCTCTCAAGTCGAGAAGAACAAATTCAAGGAGATCCACGGTGTTCAAGGCGAAATTCAAGGCTTTCATCGTGGAGTCTGCTCAAATCAAAAAAATTGATTCGAGAATAAGTTTTCGAGCCCTTGAGTTAACATTATTGAAGTCAAGGTCATCTTAGAGGAAGATCAAAAGGTCAATTCACCAAGAAGTTCTCACATCCAAATCAAATATCGTCAAATATATCACGTTTGCTTCGAGATTAAGCTTTCAAGTCCTCGAACTAACATTTTTGATATTTAAGTTTAAGTTTGGAGAAGATCAAAATGAAGAGTTCAACTCCAAATTCTCAAATTCCGATATATTTTTGAAAAAAAGAATCATAGGATTTTTTTAGAGATCATAACCTATTATTTTCGTTTGATTCACATATATTTGATTTGTATGATTTTTTTGTTTGTTAATTTGCAGGCAATAAAAATTTGTGTTACAACGTGAATCTGTTATGTTTTTCTTTTGGTCGCAATTCGATTTGTGCCATTTTATGATTAACTGATGAGAAAAAATCGAATATATATTTTATGGCAAAAATTATGTAATATTGAGCTCTAAAACAATTGCTTTTGAGCACCAACCATCAACATTTTGAAGAGAAAAAAAACCTGAAGCGGGCCCAAAGGGTCGGGCCAACTCAAAGCCCAAATCCCACGACGAGGACGGGCCGGCCGCGCGCACGTATAGCTCACTTGTGTTCATCCACTTGTGTTTTAGTATATTCAACTAATAACATCTTTTAATGTTTATACTGTGATAAACAATGCTTTATATTCTATGTAGGATAAGCTTAAAGCATTTCATCTCCCTTTACATAATGTCCATTCGTGTGGCCAACTTCACGTATTAATTTCTCACTCACCGAAATCCAAGTTTGAGAAATAAAAAATCTACAAATATCTACTAGGAACATATATTAAAAATTTACAATTTAATTCCTTCAAAATTAAATATTTAGCCACCAAAAAGTTGGTCAAAGTCGGGTCGATGCCCACTTTATCAAAACCAAATTTCCAACAATCCCCCACATGAGTAAAAATTAATGTATGTATAAATGCAGAAACGTAAACCAGTCCTCGAGAGACAATATTGCATCCGGAAAGATAGCTTGTGGCTTTGAACCTTTCGCAATCAATACCATCGGTACACTGGCGGCTTAGTGGATGTAATGCCTTGAGGTATTCCTCTGTGGTGTATACCGAGTCAATAATATTAACATAATAAGGTCTCAACACCTTTTGTTCTCATGTTTTGTGTCTGGTTCGGCCATGAACATCTTTTTGGTTTCATAAGTGTTACTTTGAAGCAGCTTGCACTTCTCACTCACATAGGTGATCTTCTATCCGATTATCTTGTCATACTCAACCTTAACGAGGTATAAGAATCATTAAAAGTTAAATGACTTAGCCTCGCCACAATTTTGCCGGTGTTTCAATACTTGGATTTGCTTTCTAGGTATTAGGGGTGATCACGCTGCAATTTTGTGGTGTATTGCACTATTTCTAAACTGAATTGCCATGTGCAGTTTTTTAAAAATTGAATTAAAATTGTGGTTTTATTAAGTAAAACCGAAAGTGCGGTTGCGGGCGGTTATGCAGTTTTTGTGACACCCACCCCAACTACTACATTATTTAACAATATAAAGGAAATAGAACATGACAACGTAGACCCTAGTCATCTGTACATTTTTTTTTCTGTGATGGTTTAGCAACAAACAAGTAAAATCATTTTAATTATAAGATAAGGACACATCATGTCCACAGACAAAAGAGGTAACCAACCTTGTTATTGAACACGACCGACATCCACGTGATTAAACGCATAACCCATATCACCCAGCTATTTGCATGTACTTATTTACATCAAAGTTTCCAAAAGAGTGTACAACCGTAACCCAAAATATAATACAAGACCAAATAGGGAAAGGTGACCCATCAACATAGCCCAACAGGTCGTCATCTATGTACACTGTCTTAATAACTTGTACGAGCTCCAGCAGTCTGCCCATGAAATCCAGCATCAACAGGTCACCTACAATGCATGAACTATGTGAGCTAATGCTCAGTAAGCGAAAATCATGCATGCCAAAGGAATAAAGCAATATACATGTGGTGCATTCCAATATATTATGCCAATGATTCATGTTTATGCACCAAGGTATTTTATTGAAAAATCACTATCTTTTACTGGGCCCTTAGTCCACCTGCTATGCACCAAAAAGAGCTCAACACAATATCATTAATCGCATGATAATCAAATTGACACTGCCTAGGGCCATCTCCTGGGATCACCTGAGGTCCACCCCCTGTCTTCCCCAATGATCCCTCAGAGTCTTCCCCCGACGTGTCAATAAGGGCACAATCAAGTGGTCCTCCCCCTCGTGACCATCAGAGGCACACCCCCTATCAACCTCTATGATCCTCCGATAAGTAACACCCACTGAGCCCCAAAACATATCATAAAGCACGCCTCGCATGCCTCGGTGCACTAGCAGTGACCAACAAAAATCTTTTCTCTCAAAAAGTCATCTTGTGCATGCATCATCTCAACAATGCTCATATGTTATGCATGCACGTGCAAATGCTAATGAATATCATGCTTAACGAAACAACAACCACCATGTTCCAATATCGTTCAACAACATATGTATGACAAAATACTTATAATACATCCATCAAGGTACAATGATCACATCAGTATAAATAAAACAGGAAATAATATATTCATGCATTGTAGTTACAGATGGATTTTCACTTACCTTGCATTAGTTGTGTCTTACTTACAAATTTGTTAACAATGACTCCTGAAGCTTAGGTATGAACAATCTGAAATGATATAAGGGTTAATTTTGTATTATGAAAACAACATGTTTACTATCCCTAATTTCATAAAGGGTCTTAATCATAAACTTAACTACACGATAACTGAACATTAAATCATGATCAAAATCACATATCCCAATACCCCCAGCTTCATAATTTGAATATATTTTAACATTATTTAGTTAGTGTTTTTTTTTGTGGTACCCTAAACATTTAGTAGTACGCATCATTTTTAATTAGTTTTACTAGTATAATTAGAGCAATATCTCAATTATTAATCATTTTTCAATTTCAAAAATATTATACTTATACAATTTTAACCATTCATGTACTTAGTTTATCCTCCTAATTGCAATTTAAATAAAAGTTTCCCTACAAAAATCAAATATTTAGCTTGAATAAGAAAGGCGCGGTCAATACCTGCTATGATTTTCTCCTCTGAAGAAGCATGTCCAATTCTCTTTATTTTCCTTTTTCTTATTTTTCTTATTTTTTTTGATTCCCTGTATCCCACCCTTTGTTTTATCGTTTCCTCGGTTCTTTACCGGATGGGATCTTCTATTCCTAGATGGTATTTCATCTCATATTCCACCGCACGGATGATTAACACGTGTATAGAAGTTAACATATTAAATTTGGAGCATAAATCACGCCTAAATTGTAGGATTTTAATATGGTAACTTCTATACACGTGTCGATCATCTCGTGCGGTGGAATATGAGATGAAACACCATCTTGGAATAGAAAATCACATCCGTTTATCGGATGGGATCTTCTATTCTAGATGGTATTTCATCTCATATTCCACCGCACGGATGATTAACACGTGTATAGAAGTTAACATATTAAATTTGGAGCATAAATCACGCCTAAATTGTAGGATTTTAATATGGTAACTTCTATACACGTGTCGATCATTTGTGCGGTGGAATATGAGATGAAACACCATCTTGGAATAGAAAATCACATCCGTTTATCGGATGGGATCTTCTATTCCTAGATGGTATTTCATCTCATATTCCACCGCACGGATGATTAACACGTGTATAGAATTTAACATATTAAATTTGGAGCATAAATCACGCCTAAATTGTAGGATTTTAATATGGTAACTTCTATATACGTGTCGATCATCTGTGCGGTGGAATATGAGATGAAACACCATCTTGGAATAGAAAATCACATCCGTTTATCTACCCCGTATGTATTGTGTTATTTTAAAGTTAATAAGTAATGTATGTACGTATATATCTATTTGCTTATTCAAGTCAAGGCGGTGGAAATTTAATATGTATATTAAGATATTAGGTGCACACGTATATGGATATATATATATATATATATATATATATATCTAAAAGCTTACATGTCATGAGGTAATATGTATGGATATTCTTTTTGGTCATGATGATGGAAGATATGGTGGCAATTACTTCTTTTATATTAATCATCCATACATGTATATATTGTAGTAATCTTAAGTCAGTTCTTATACATAAATATATATATATACAACTAATACTTTAAGGATATATATATATACATATATAGGTACGTAAGTGTCACATTATTATATATAAAAGTGATATATAAGTAAAAATTATTAAATGATTTTTTATAACAATATATATTTATATCTCGCCCCGATAATTACGCTGATGACATTGTTCATCTCTAAATTCACTACGTGTAATGTGATATATGGTATCTAATAGTTTGACACCTAGACTTTTCTATGTCAATGAACAATCAACGACTTAATTTAGGGACTCGACAACTAACACTATTTGAGAACTATGAAAGTATGTAAATATTTATGACCTATAATTAAATTAAAACAAATTGTACGATGTCAATATCAATGCAAATAACACATAAATCACATGTAATACACAGACTATATAGGCCAGGTGAGTAGTGAGAGGCTCGGGTATTACAGTTTTTTAATATAAAAGTATTTATGAGTGCCAAAGAAAATTAATTTCATAAAACTAATAAAAGAAGTCATTCAATTTGCATGTATTTAGTTAACAACACCAAAACATCCAACCTTCAAATAAGATAATTGTTAAAATACCCAAAGCATATCTGGAAAAAGAATTCATAAAAGAAGTCATTCAATCTGCATGAGAAATGAAAGTTTCAGTAAATATAAAGACATAAATATAACTATGGAGAATATATTTAAAGAGATACAAACCTACTAATAATTCTCTAAGCATACTGGAGAGCTTCATCCCTCTAACTCTACAAATTAAATACATAATAATTAATACAAATAACAAATATTTAAAATTATGATGTTAAACTACACAAAATATTGAAGTGTTTTTACATTTTTCTATGTTTTTAAATTATTCAATGTCCTCCACTAATTCACGAAGATCAATTGGAGAAGGTGCAACACATAACTAATCTTGAGAGTATATGAGGGTCTGTACCATTTTAGGTGATAAAAGGCTTCTAAAAGGGTCAATCACCCGTCCAGTTGTATTGAAAGCAGCTTCTGAAGAAATAGTAGACACCGGAATATCTAATACATCTTTTGCAACTTTGGAAAGAACCGGATATTTTCGAAAGTTCACTTTCCACCAATTCAATATATCAAAATCATTGCTTGGTTTTTCACAACCATCAAGTAAATATCTAACTATTTCATATTTGCTCTCAACATATTACACTTCTTCCAAATGCCTAGCAAATTGACTAAAAATTCACTTGGGTCATCTTCGTCATCTATCAACATGTAATTATAACCTTACATTGAATCCTCATCTTTATCCTTTTGCTGAAAAAAAATTACAATTTGTTTATACAACAAGACCAACAAATTTTCTATTTTTTTAGTTATTATATTCACACAAGAAGCATCCTCTTGTTACATTGTTGCAAAATAGAAATTAACATACTTTAACTTGTATCTTGGGTCGAAAAGAATAATAACAAATAACAACCAATTGATGTTATCAATGTTTCCCCAATACTTGTTAAACTTCTCTTTCATCTGAAAGCCATAAAAGTCATATCATAATCTCCTTTACTAGTCATATTAGATAAACTAATATGTACAATAGCAAGTTCACGAAAAAAATGCATTGGAAGTTATGTATAATGATCCAGAGAACTTCAAAGTCACATGATAGAAGATTTTAAAAAACTTGACAAAATTCCTAGCATTAATCCAATCTATATCCATCGATGGTCCAATTACTTCTTCCCCTTTCCTTTTCTTTTCTTCCCTTCACATTCCTCGTTTTGATTCAATTCAGAAAAATCAAAGTAGTCTGTAGAATTTTGATCTTCATCCCCTAATCTCTCAAAAGCTTTCTCAAACTTTTCAGCAGCCTCAAGCATCAAATAAGTTGAATTCCATCTTCACTGCACACTTCTTTGATGCAAATAATGCTCTTAGAATCAATTTTCTCATTCTCTACACACTTCTTGGATGCATTTAGTCTACTCGGAGAAGACCTTACATATTTCACAGCATTCATAACCCGCATTATAGCCTCATTTTTCTCTTCTAGCCCCTCTTTAACAACAAATTAACAATATGGGAAGAACACCTTACATGCATGTAGTCATTATTCCATATGACATAATTCCACTTGTATTTCCGTTTCAAAAAATTAACTGCCTTATCATTAGAGCTATCATTATCCACCGTAATCGTAAAAATTTTATCAATACCCCATTGAATCAAATATTTTTCTATTTGTTTTCCTATTATTTCCCCTTTATTATTCTCAATCAAACAAAAATTTATGATTCTCTTTTGCAATTTCCAATCACTATCTCTCCAATATGCAGTAAGACACATATAATTTAAGTTTTGCATTGAAGTCCAAGTATTGGTGGTTAGGCATAACCTCTATTTTTTCAGAACCCTTTTTAATTTTTTTTCTCTTCAGAAAAACTTTCATGCAATCCCTAGCAATTGTGTGCCTAGATGGTACTTCAAACCTTGGTTCCAAAGAATGAGAATAAGCTTTGAAGCCTTCAACTTTCCTTAATCTTAAATGGCATTCCATCGATGATTACCAACTTAACAAGATTTTTCCTAATTTCTTCAAGATTTAAAATTTTTCCTTTCATGGTAGGATTATCATTTTGGTTCCACGCATACCTTTATAATCATGCATAGTCTTTTGTGACTTATCAAATCTAAGTCGATACTTCTTGCATGAAGACTCTACATATGTCCACAAACTAGTCCATTATGTTTTGGATGAGCAGCATAACTCTTACCACAATAATTGTATGCAGCTCTCGGTGGATCACTACCTTCTACTCTAGTAAAGTGGCCCAAAATTTCAGAAGCATTATTTGACTTTTTTCTTTCAGATATATCAACTGTTTTAGTTCTATGTTTTCTCTTGGGTAATAGCTTTAATGGTTTGCTCATTTTTGAATGAGATTCCTGTGTAATGTGTAAGATAAAATGGAAGATGAATTATAAAATTACCACAATAATTGTACATTGACATGAATTACAAAATTACCAAAATTTAGACATTCAAAATGGAAGATGGCAAAACAAGATCAAAACATATCTTCCATGCTATCATTGATGTTAAGATAAAATAAAATATATTAAACTAGAGCACTTAGCTAAATATAAAAATAAAAATAAAAGAATCACTTACCAAATGTGGGCCCTTGTTGATGATGATATGGAAAAGATAATACACCAACATCACAAGATGAGACAGAAATTAGAAGATGAATGAAGATTGCAGAGAAGATAATGTAGATATTTTTCACCTATTGAAAGCCTGAATTTAAAGACGGAAATGAATTGAAGAGTACAATTCAGGACATTAGGGTTGTATTGTTGGAATATGCTAAGTACACAATTGCCCTTACTACTCAATACATGGGCGGTCGATTTTGCTTCCAAACTGCAAATTGCACTGTTAAGGCGGTACGATTTTTGCTAAAAAATATTAATCGCGGTTTATGTGAAAAATCGATATTGGCGACTTGTTGCGGTGCGGTTCTGGTGGTTATTTTAAATTTGTGATCACCCCGACTAGGTATGGGTTGAAACATTTTTTCCAAGTGTTACAACATAACCTTCATCGCTAAGTTTTCCCATTGAACCAAGTTTTTGGGATCTCCATTCATCATAGTTGGGTTACCACTGTGATGGTTATTTTACTTTGTGGAGTTTAAGCCCATTCCATCTAGAAATTTACTCAATTGATCTAGATTGACTCTTTTGTCAAAGGACCTGCCAAAACATCTTTTGACTTCACGTAGTCAATTGACATCACACCGTTTGAGATCAATTATCTTACAATATTGTGTTTCCGAAAAATATGTTGAAACCTACTGTTATACATATTGCTATGTGCCCTTCCTATAGCTATTTGACTATCACAATGAATCATCACGTAAGGCACAAGCTCTTTTCAACATGGAATATCTTCCAAAATGTTTTGAAGTCACTCTGCTTCTTCACCAGTTTTATCCAAAGCTATAAACTCAGATTCCATGGTGATCGAGCTATACATGTTTGCTTCGTCGATTTTCATGACACAACACCATCTCCAATAGTGAATATGTATCCACTAGGAATAAGAATCTTTTAAATCGGAAATCCAACTAGCATCATTATGCCCTTCCAGTAGTATAGCATATAATTCAGGGTATCTTCAAGTATTTTAACACCCTAGTTAACGCTTTACAATTATCATGGCTTTGGATTGCTCGTGACCCTACTCAACTTATTTATAGGATAGTCTAAGTCTGGACGTGTACAGTTCGTGATATACATCAGACTGCCTATTATACGTGAGTATTCCATCTGAGCCACTAGTTTCACTTTATTATTAACCAAATTTACATTTATATTAATGGGCGTCTTTGACGGTGAACCGTCAAAAGCATTGAATTTATTGAGTACTTTCTCCATATACTAGGAATTTGGCAAGACAATTTCATCAGGTGTTCTGCTAATTTTTATCCCTAGGATCACATCAGCAGTCCCCATATCCTTCATGTCAAAGTTCATTTTTAAATTTTTTTTAGTGTTCATGATAGAATCATGACTACTGCCCATGATTAATAAATTATTTACATATATACAAACTATAACAAATGCATCTGATGTTCATTTGACATATACGCATTTATCATATTTGTTGATTTAAAATCAATTTGACAAATCGTGTTGTCATATTTAAGATGCCATTGTTTCTAAGCTTGTTTCAGTCCGTACAATGATCTTATTAACTTGCGCACCTTCTTTTCTTGATCGGGTACAACAAACCCTTCTGGTTGTCTCATGTATATTTCTGCATTTATTTCTCCATTCAGAAATCCCAACTTGACATCTATCGACGAATCTCAAGATTGTACAAAGCAACAATCGCGAGAAGCACCTGAATAGATGCAATCCTCGTTACCGGAGAATAGGGGTCAAAGATATCATACTCTTCTTTTTGTTTAACGCCTTTGACCACAAGCCGAGATTTATACTTATCAATAGTTCCATATGTTTTATACTTCTTTATAGGATCTATTTATATCCTAAAGGTTTATGACCAGCAAGGAGATCAACCAACTCTCATATATGGTTTTGCAGAATAGACCCGATTTCACTATTGATAGCCTCTTGTCAGAGCGAAACATCTGAACTACTTAGAATTTCTTTAATCGAGTTTAACTCTCTATCTAAGATAAATGTTATGAAGTCAAGTCTAAAAAATTTATCAATATTAGGCCTCTAACTCTTTTTTATTTTTTCACCACTTAGTGTCGAATTAGATGTCCTGCCAAATGTGATCGCAGATGTGGTACCAGATATAGTTCCAGATGTTACAACATCTGAAGCAACATCTCCAACAACATTTGCATTCACATCGAGTTGTTCCGGATGTGATTCCATCTAGAGTTTGTCAAAATGGTCGGTGCAGCAAAGACCCCGCCGCCAAAACCCGTCATTTGGCAGTGTGTGGATTGGCCCGCCAAAAATTCTGGCCCAACCCAACCCGCCTTGGGCCACGGGCTAGGCGGGCTGGCCCACCAGTGTTTTTTTATAATAGCGTTAATTATCTGTAGAAATTGATCAGGTATCAAGAATTCCATTTTATTAGGGGGAAAATATAGAAATAATGGCTAATTAACTAATTTAATTTAAATTAAAAAACTGTTTAACAACATAATTCCCAAAAAATTGCTAATCTAGGTGAAATCAGGCGTTGTTTTCTAACCTTTTTTCAAAGTTCTGCTGCTATTTTAACTTTATTGAATTGTGATATTCAATCATTAATCCATTAATCCATTCTAAACAATTCAGGAATCAAATAAAAATATAATATTTAGTCATCCTAATGGTGATTACACATAATCTTGGCATTTACTTTAAATTCGATTATCTTTTCTAATTAAAAAAACGGATGATTACACATTATCTATTTTTTTATTATTATCTTTTCTAATTGATTATATGAGTTGTAGCCAAGATTTCTGGCATTTAGTTACTCGACATAATATCTTAGAAAAACACATATAATTAGCATTAATTAGTCAACTTTGTATGTTAGGATACTCTATATAATTAGACCTTAGTTTTAGGAGATTTAATTTTCTCTATCTTTGACTATTGCATTATATACTTCAAAAATTGGAAATGAATTCCACCGAAAATTGATATTTCCAACTGCAGAACTCTTGATTAAGTATAATTGGCTAGTCAAATTTTTTACTAGACACAAAGCAATTGACTAGACTGTTTAGTAAAAATTCCATGGAGCGGAGTACCACCTAAAAATAGAGACAACAATACATGTCAGCACGAGCATGCATACCAAGAATAGAGGCGGGCTGGTCCAACCCGCCCGGCGCCCTCAGCTCGTGGCCCAAGCGGGCCAGCCCGTTGAGACACACTTACAAGTAGGCCAGTATATTGCTAGCTCAATCTAACTCAGTTATTCGGCGGGGCGAACTGGCCCGGCAGGCTAGGTGATAAGTGTAAAACATACATCCATTTTGGGGTTTATTTTGATATATATATATATATTCGATGCATTTGCATGTATATTTTGTGTATTTTACTTGGTTTCGTTAAAAGGGAGTGACACTGCGTATTCTTGTAATGTTTACAGGAAACAGAACTAAAATGGAAAAACATCAATAGGTCCGAAAAATGACGAATGGAAGAGACGATCGAATACGCGAAGAAAAAATGACGAAAAACAAGGCACACGGTCAGCCCGTGTAGTTTCACATGACCGTGTGAATGGTTTTCGTGTAATTTTATACGCCCGTGCGACTTATTCGAGGGAAGAATTTCAGAGACGAAGTATACGACCAGACTGTCTGAGATTACACGGTCGTGTGTTTTTTCGTGCCAAAACAGAGAAGAAAACAGGTCACACGGTCTTCCCATGTGATTTCACACGGTCGTGTGATTTGTTATGCAGCTAATTTTGTTTTCTAATTCCGTCAGGACTCTACAAGTGATCTCTGAAAGTATCTATAAAAGGAGAACCAAGTCATGGACAATTTTATCATTGAAAATACTGGAAAATACATCATCATACACAAAAATACACTAGGGTTATACAAATCTACACACTTCTGAGGGAGAAACGCTAATCAACAAAGAACACCACAATGCCTTTTCGCATCAACGAAAGCACAAGGGTTCAAGTCTTTGAAGAAAGATCCATCATGACAAGAATGGTTTATCCTCTTAGTTTAGATCTCTTGTTTACTTAAACAATGTCAAACTATTTGATATCAAGTTTGTCTATGATTTGTTTTCAAATATGTTAGGCTAAATATTTATGATCCTAAGGCATAATCAAAACTATGGATTCATATTGATTATATAATGATTATTTTCTTAATTGCTTTTTTTGTTCTATTTAAATTCGAGTGCTTGTTTGTGTAGATTATCTGACCAATAATTTACATGTTATATTTGTTAGTTTATAATTTGGGAGTTGAATTCTATCTTTCGAAAAATGAGTTCAAACATAAATGGGTATAATGAGTCGGGAGACCTATACAATTTGTGGGGAGTACTTTAATTCAAAGATCTTTTTGGAGTTGATATTAATTGTTGAGTAGGGATACTATCAATTGGTATTAATCAACTTTTTATTTGCTTCGGGATGGGGGAATAAACTAATTTAGGAATTGAACCTAGAGAAACACATAAACTGATTTTGATGAAACATTAATTGGAATTAATATTGAAGAATATTGAGATTATTTGTCTAGGGTTGCTTTCGTATTTGTTGAAAGCTTGTGGTGTTAGGGTTTATAATAAATAAATATTTTTACTTGATAATATAGGGTTTAGTTTAAATAAATAAATTTCTGATTTTTGTCCGCTTCAATAAAATTAAAATATGATATTTACTATAGCCTAAGTGTTTCGTATTCAATCCCTGAGGAATACGATCTTGCTCGTTGCTCTCTGCTAGCTACACAGTACACTTACAGTTTAGTGAAAAGATTTTCATGGTCAAGTTTTTTGAGCCATTGTCAGGGATTTAAATATTCTACTTAGATATAGTAATAAGTAGTTCAATCTTAATTGAAACAATATTCTTTTATTCTTTTAATTTTATTTTTATTTTTTTATTATTTTTATTTGTTTTGGTTCTTACATTAGTGCATATCACACGTTGCAGATCTACCACACCAATTTCCATTGACTTAGAGATCGAAAAGACAAAGCAAAATAGTAAAGGAAAAGATCAAAGCGATGGCGGATGGGAACGATAGGGGCGTTATGAACAACAAAAATAACGAGGAGCGCCCACCAGGGGCGAATGGGACAGAACAGCATTGAGGAAAGGCTGTGATAAGGGTAGTTAGGGAACACTTCCGGCCCGAGGAAGTTAATCAAAGATATTGGGGTGTGGCCCATCTGCCGATTAACACAAACAATTTTGAACTAAAACCTGCATTGATCCAGATGTTGTCGCAAAACCAGTTTGGGGGAAAAGTCACTGAGGATCCAAATGCGCATCTGGTGCAATGTTTAGAAATATGTGATATTGTTAAGATGAATGGTATTTCTGAGGATATCATTTGATGTCGTCTTTTCGCATTCTCTTTACGCGATAAGGCTAAGGGATGGTTATCTTCTTTGACCCTACCCGCAACATATTGGGCCGAACTAAATCAACAATTTCTGGCTAAGTATTTCCCCCCGACTAAAATGTTGCAACTGAAAAGTGAAATCACTCAATTTAGGGAACAAGATGTAGATCTGCTATATGAAGCATGGGACAGGTTTAGAGAATTGTTGAGAGGAAGTGCCCTCAACACGGATATCCCAACTACTAACATGTTATAGTATTTTTATAATGCTTTAAGTGGCAACACGAGAACTATTATAGATGCGGCATCTGGAGGTGCTCTACTAGGGAAATATCTGGATGAGGCACTAAAATTACTTGAGGAGATGGCAAATAATAGTTACCAGTGGCATCCGAGAGATTTAATATCAGACGTGTGACGGAGGTCCAAAATGAGGATAAGGTTGTCATGCTCACAGAACAAATGTTTGTGCTTAATATGAAATTGGATGCGATATAGCAAGCGACTCCTATAGATCCTACAGTTATTGAAGAAGAGGCGAACTTTGTGGGCCAAAGGAACTTCAACAACTACTACCAAAACAACCAGGCACCCACACATTACTATTTGGAGCTGCGAAACCACGAGAAAGTTTCTTATGCTAATAACAGAAAAACTTTGCAGTCACCTCCAGGATTTAATATAGGAAATCAAGGTAGAGCATAGTCTGGTGAAAAGAAAGCGTTTGTAAAAGAGATGTTATCCCCATTTATCGGAGAAACAAGAGCTAGATTGATCAAAGATGAAGCAAAGATAGACAAGATAGAGGAGCAGGTTACTCAACTGAACACGAACGTAAACGCAAGACAAAGGCTTTGGAGACACAAATGGCCCAAATCGCTACAATAGTGGGAGGCTAGCACCAAAAGGGCAAATTCTCAAGGGATACAGAACTTAATCCGAGAGAACAATGCAACGAGATTCATCTGGCGAGTGGTACAGAATACAAGGGTCCAAAGACATCAAATGATACACTTCAGCGACAGTAGTAATAAAATATGACGTTTGGCTGAAGACGTAAAACTTAGTGTTTTTTCGGAGGCAACCCAAATTATTTTTTTAATAGCCTTTGTTCAGTTAGATTTTGATTTGTATTAACTTAATTTTCAGTTTTTTTTAGTTGTTGTGTAGGAGGCATCACGACAAACTCCAGTTTTGTTTTTAGGAAACGACAAACTCCAGTTTTATATAAAAATAAAAGGAAAATCGAAAACAAAACACACAATCATGTGAAAATCACACGGCCATATGAAATGCAAAAACAGAGACCGAATGCACAATCTGGACGTGTGATTTCACATGGCAGTGTATTCGGTCACAACAGTAAGCAGACGCACAGATAGTGCACATGGTCCGATCGTATGATTTCACACGGACAAAATGAATTGTGCAGTCGAAATTTTCTTCCCTTTTTAAACTCAAACACCCCAAATTTATCTCACTTCTTCTTTTCCAAACCCTAAGGACCGAAAAAATCCCCCTATATCTACCTCATTCCATCTACAAAATTCTTCAAATTCTTCTTCAAATCTTCACGCGAGGGCACAAATACTTCTCTATTTCAAGAACTCACCATAAATTTCGTCCAATTTTTCGATTTTCTCTTGTACTTCTTCAAGTTTGGGGGAGTTTAATCTCAAATTTCAGATGTTTCAAAAAGCTTCCAACCCACATCAATAGGTTCAAGAGGAGGAGAATGCGGAGTTAGGAGAAACACAAGGAGAAATAGGAGCCCACCCAGCCCGAACTCTGTGATAGAATATGAGGTGAACAAACTGGAGTTCTACAATGTTGTCCTCATGGACAAGACGCACCGAGCTCGGTGGGAGGCTCTCTACAATAAGAACATAATTTCGACAATGTATCGCGATGAACCAACTTTTACTAATTTGGGATTGTTGAATGATTTCTACGCCTTGTGTAGGCGAATTGATTGGGATGTTATGTTGAACGGGAATTGGACTACATATTTGGTATATTCGTATGAATTTTTGAGCACTTTTGAATTAAAAATTCATAAAATAAATTTGATGCGGATTAGATTTAGACTAGTGAATGAGCCGAGGCAACTTTCGATTGATGAGTTAAATGTTATTTATCAAATTTTGGCTTATTGGGTAGAAGAGCATGAGGATTTGGATATGCTCGGTTTTGGAAAAAATAACGGGTGAAGAATTTTTACATTGGGTACTTCTAAGGCATCTAGTATTAGGAACCCTATTTTTCGCTATATGCAACGCACATTGGTGGAAATGGTGTTTGCTAGGGAGGATAGCAAAAGGGTCATTCATGTTGATGAATTGTTTTATTCGTGGTGTATGGTCTCGAAGGCGAGGTGGTTCCCAATCTTTGGGGTATTCATTGCTAGACAGGTTCGATAGGGTGAAAAATCTAGAACAGTGGGGATATGTATTGGAGGATTAATTACACCTATTGCCGAGCATTTTAATGTGAATTTGAGTAGGTATGCACGTGCGGATGTGGGAAAAGATTGATATGACACTCTTGACCACGATAAGGGTGATTAGGTTTGATGGGCACGATTATTGGTTACTTCATGCAGATAGGACCAACTGTAGGTCACAAGGGGTGTACGTAAGGTTTAGAGGGGGGGTGAATAAACCTTACCAACTTTTCGATTTAGTCCTTTTAAATAAGTTCAGAGTTGATTTCTGACTATGTCCTTGATGGATGACTAAGTTAGTTAACCGTGAGTTAGCCACTCAATGGACTGATCGAGTTGTTGATAGAATAACTCAGCTGTTTAATCTAATACTTATCTTGGCTGTGATAAGATTTTCAGCGGAAGACTTAACACCCTTGAATTTGGTTTAAGTTTGTTTTAACACTTGGTTTTAGCATTTTGTTAAATATCAGTTGGATAGCAAATTATCGCCAGATATTAAATAATATGCGATAAGTAAATGCTTTGAAATGTAAATGACACAATAAATTTTATAGAGGTTCGAAGATGGGGTAATTCTTCTAATCCTCTCTTCTCCAACTCCTGGAGGAATCCACTAAGTATTGATCGAGTACAAAGTGGTTATCGGTCCGGATGCAAGTCTTGATCACCACTGGTGACTTGATCCTTTGGGACTCGATCTGGAGATGCCTTGGTCACGCGGTGGCTTCCAGACGACTCGGCTTCTTCACAGGCGGTGCGCTTTGCTACTCTGACTCACTTGCTCAAGCTTCTTGGATTTGATCACGAAGCCCTCCAAGAACTTAAGACTGGTTCGACCTTGAACCTTTCTACAATCCTCTGTGGAATGTGGACCCCTTTGATTCTTCAAATGTTTTCTCTTCAACTGATTGAAGTTGTCTTTTCTTCACAGGTAAGTGTTGGATTGATTTTCTTGAAGTTTAGGCTTGAGGATTTGCTAGAATTACTTGAGAATATTTTTGCGAGAGTTACGGCTCGAATAATAACTTGAAAGTTCGTGGTTCAGGTATTCAAGGTAACCTTTTCTCAAATTGATTGCTCAGCCTTTTATAGTGTTCTTTTGAAAATCTGCCCGTTGAAGAGACAAGCTAATTTTCAAAAGACACTTGTGGTCGTTGACTTGTCTTGTTGCAGTCCTTGAAATTGACATTTCCTCGTATTGAATGAACCTTCAGCTTTTCAGAGTTCTGACACAGGTGCAGTGTTTCCCATTGGTTTATTCCTTTTGCACACTTCTGGGACTGAGCACTTTAAGAAAAGTAGTATGGAAGTATTACTTGTTTAAGTAACTTTCTTGACTTCTGTGCAATGGATCATTTTCAGTTGTATTAACTTGACTGCAGTTCCTTAACTTCCCCAGATGACTTGAGTCGGCTCCCAATCATTGGATGACTCATCATCATCACTTCAACTTGAGACTTGGCTATCCCGAGTTGACTTGATCGACACTTCACCACACATCATCTCGGTGATACTTCTCCAATCGAGTTCTGTCTTCTCTTCCTTGCCATACCAAATTTGCCTCACGTGGCAGAGTCTTCATTCTAGTCTCGGTTGACTTCTTGCATATTTAGGCATAGGCGAGCTTAACTCGGCTCGAACAGCCCTATCTATTACAATGCAAATTACAAAGAAAATGGGGTGCCAACTTTCTAGTCTAAGTTTTACATGGCATTCATCAAAATCTAAACAATAAATTTCCCAACAATTTTGATGATGCCAAAACTTAAAACATACATGCAAAAGTGTAAGCATCAAAGATACATACATGTAGTGCAAGAAGAGAATGTATGCATAGAATCAATCTTTTATTGATCATAACATTCTTGTCCTTTACACGAGATGTTTACAAAATGTATCAAAGCAAACATCTATGTCTACGCAAAAAAATAGAGAAATTACAGATTTCTTATTCAATGTCTGAGAAGACTTACATACTTATGCATTTACAACGAGTAAATTACATGAAAGGGTGGACAACAACACTTCATCTTCTTTTCGCCTCCTTCTTTTTCTTCATCAGACTCGTGCCTTTCTGTCTTTTTCTCTTCTTCTTCTTCTTGCTTTCTTTTTCTCATAGGCTTTTCAGCGGCTTCATCTCTTTTTTTCTTTCTTGTCTCTCTTCCCACAGTGAGTTTGTCTTTTGTTTTCTTCTTCGATTCTCTTTACATACTCAACATTGTTTTTGGCCACTTGCAAGTTGGCTACTTCGTCAAACCCATCCCAATAGATCCCTCCTTTCTTCCCTGGATCTATATATTCGATGTTTTTGGATAGAGGTATAGGTTTGAAACCTCTTCCTCCACTGCTTCCACCTCTTCCTCTGGGTGTGTATTGTACTGGGGCCTTCTTCTTTCCAATAGAGTGACCAGCAGAGTGACTGCTCGGAGTCTACTGCCTATCAGCTTTTTTGCACAGCTTGAGGCCTTTTTCCCAATACAAGTCCCAGGCTTGGGCCATTGTCATGTTCTCGAAGTATCCCTCGGATGCGAGCGTCTTGAATTCATCAACAAATCTCGGTTCGGTTCCGACGTCTGAAATGGCATTAGTGTCTTTTCGAACCTCAGCTGTCACCTCTGTCTCAACTGGTGGCCAAATGACATCAAAATCAAAATCTTTGGGATGATGGTATACGTGGGAATGATGGATCGGTCTATGGAAACGTTGTTGATCTCTAGCGATTTCTTCATCAAGATCGGGCGGCTCCAGTGTGAAGGGGAAAGTTTGTTCAAACGCATCATCACGGACATAGGGAATGCTCAATTTGTGACTTGCGGCCGTGATGTGCCCGGTTGAGTCGATCCGCTGCAGACTTTGGGAGCTGCTTGTGATTGGTCGTGATTCATTTGGGAGTCTGTTGGGGTATTGACCAGTGGCCGAGCCTCGGTGTCTTAATGAACCGTCGGTCTCATTTGGTTTTTCCATATGAGTTATCCGGTCTCGTCAGTATCGATAGCGTCATCGGACGATGATGAGACTTGTAGGGGTGGCTCATCATCAAAATTGAACTTTTGGCGAGTAGCCTTTAGATCAGACTTACTTGTGCTTGGGAGAACATCCTCAGCTGAGTCTTTTGGATTTGCAATGGGGGATGGCTCAGCTTCATCTTCACCTTCAGATCCCAGAAATGTTATATCAGGGTTGTCTTGGGAATCGTGAAGGGCACTTATCTCCTTCTCAGATTCATCGATGATAGTAGGAGGGATGTTCTGTGTTTGTGCCTCTTTACCTCGGGAAGTCTCAACCTCCCGTAGGCCTTCACTACCTCCTGCAATCTCCACTGCAGCTAGGCCTTGGACAATCCCTTCGACAGTCTCAGCTGTCTTGGGGTCTTCTAGGTGGCATCCACAGGAGTCTCAACTCCGTGGATTGCACTTTCATTGCCCAGAGTGTTAACTCCCAGGGCAAAACCATCATGTGCCTCGACTGCATCAGCAGCGTCCTCAGCCTGCAGAGAAGTTGGCACTTCATCTGAGACAGTCTCAACTGTCTGAGCCTCGTCAGTGACAACTTGTTGTGTATCTGTTTGTTTTTCCTTCTCCACTTTGCCTCCTAGATTCGTTGTGGAGTCACAAAGATTCTCGACCTAGGCTGCGGTGGAGGGAGTTTCCCCCTCAGTAGGAACACCGGTGAGTGACTTGGAATGGGGTCACTCTTCTCCAGACTCCCGGTTGTTTCCTGTGAGTTGTCAGCCGTTGGGGCAGGTGGTAAGACACCTTCAGTAGGGGGTGGCTCGACTTGGGTCCCCAAGTTCCCGGTTTCATCGCTTGATTCCCTTAATGCCTTCATCGAGTGAGTTGGGAAGTGGTCGTAGCAACAACAACAATGATTGCAACTTGCGCACCACTCCCATAGGATCAATCTCCAGCTGTGATTTGGAAGACTCTCCAGGGCCTTCCATCAACTGTTGCTCATGTAGGATCCTGGATTCCCGCATGGCTTGCTGCATCTCCAATTCTTGATCGCGATGTGGTCCGGGGATCTTCATCGCTCTCTGGCTTTCTCACGAGCTTTTCTCCTCTGCTTTAGCCTTTAGCTAACTTTGTTCGTTCTCTTTTCGAATTTGCAACATATTGATGCAATTATCCTCATCAAGGGCTTGCAGCATTGTATCAACTTCAAGGAACCTGAAGAGTTCCTCTTCCTCCTCAATAAACTCTGGGTGTTCAAACTGCACCCTAGAGTGACTCAACTTCCACTTTCTCCATTCTCGCAGACGATTTTGGATGTCTAGATATGGTGGGGATAGTATCATCAAATCATCATCGTCATCCGTCTGATGTCCTTCACCCTCAGGGATTGAAGGTAGCAGACATTGCTGCTCAACACCCTCACCAGCATCTGTCGCAGGTGGGGACACAACCCTGTCGATAGGTGAATCAGCTTTCTCATTTGCCTCTTGCTCCTCAATACATTACATTGTATTTGGGTCTTCAACTTGCCTCTCGCTGATCGGCCTTAGGAGACTTGGTTGTTTCATCTATAATTTCGGAGACTCTACTTCTCAGTTGTCTCAAGAATCTGCTCTAGCCGAGTGGCGAGACTCAATTTTGTTTTCTCAAGCTCAACGCTTGAAGATTCCTCTTCTTCTTTTGGTTTTCACCAGGAGGAATATCAGTTCCACTTCCTCCGGTTCGTCGAAGGTAAATGCCTTCAGCGATTGTCTTAGAGGCGCTTGCCTTCCTTGTTGTGGCGATCATCTTCTTCTTAATTACTTGGAGAAGGGATTAACGGTTTCTTCTCCTTTCCTGCGAGCTGCGGGGCGGTGCGGGTGACTCGGCAGGGCGTGCGGTTTTCTTTTTCTTTTTTCACAGGGGCGATCTTCTTTACTCTCTGCAGAGGCGCCTTCTTCTTGGGAGGGGATGAGACACTGTTTCTTGGGTCGGTGATTTCCCCTCACTTGTGTCCGCCCTCTTGGCATAGCTCTCTTACGTGCTCGGAGAGATTTGATCGAACATCTTTTTGTTAACATGGAACGCCTTTCCATGTCGGGAGAGAACACCTTTCACCTCCATCATTAGGACAATCACTAAAGGCCATACCCCAAAGATCCTCCAAACGATCCATCTTCCTTGAAGGACTTATTTCAATATTTTGGCGAGTCTGCTGCCGTATACAAACTCATTGATTTACCTTCTTCTCCTCCATGATCTCGCCATCACGATCATCTTAGTTTTGGACGGTGATTAAAGCTTCCAAATTTGATGTCTACACACTTGGCAACAATGTCCAACATCTTATAGTAATCTTCCTTCAATAGCTTCCGGGGTATTGTGTAGACAATCTTGCAGATACTGATCGAGTTTGGCCACTTCCTTCCATGCGCAGCGACCAGGTTTACATAAACCATAGATCTCAAAGACTCCTACCGCGGTAGCAAATAGTGTTCGCCAAATCCTTGGCGGTGATTGTGAATTCTTTCCCGTGAAAGAGGACTTGATGCCCTCGTCGTGAACTTGATGTTCACATAGGTCATTTGAAACTCCATTGTGAGAAAGGGTTTCACCCGGACTTCTCCACTTTCTCGTCTATTTTCTTTACAAGGGGCGGTTCGACCCCTGTTTGATCATTCCTTCAAAATCCACGATAGAACCAAAGTGTGGATTTGTTTTCCCAACTTAACAAAATCGTAAGTAGATGCCATTTCTTGAAGATTTGAACGAAACTTTGAAAATGTGCTTTGAAAATCTATAGGGTTCCGAGAGAGAAATTTCTTTCTTTGCTTTTGAGAGATGAGCAGTTTATGTAAAGTGAGAGAAAAGACGAACAAAAATGGTTTATGTATGGGTTATGAAAGGACGTGCGGACAGTTTTTGAAATTTGATTGAGATCAACGGCTCAGATTTAGCACGCCGATTAGCATAATTTCTCGCATTTAATGCGGCAGCATTTATATCCAATCATAGGCTTGGTCGTGTAGCTTTTGACTGTATCTGTCATTATTGCACTGACGTCGTTCTTAAAAACATTCCCGCTTAGTAAAAACGACTGCGTTATTTTCACTTAGCTCATAAATAACTCAGCTTACTCCTTAGCTGATTCAATTCTTCTCTCTTTTCACATAGGTACTCGGATTTGTCGGCTAACTCGGTGCGGTGACTTTTCGATCACGGTGATTCAACATTTGTTTCAAGAGCTTCGCTCTTTTTCCATATTTTCATGTTCCATCCATTTTCTCTGAGTCTTCTGAGTGTCAACTCAGCTCAATTAACCCTAATTCATGCTTGAGTTCTTCAAATCTTGATTCACATAATGGTTTTGTGAATATATCAGCTAACTGCTTATCAGTTGGGATATATTCCAAGGTGATGTCCTTCTTTTCAACATAGTCTCTTATGAAATGATATATGCATAAATGTGCTTTGTTCTTAAGTGCAACACAGGATTTTGAGTGATTGCAATTGCACTTGTGTTATCACACATAATTGGAATCTCTTTTTCTTCAACATCATAATCTCTCAGCTGTTGTCTCATCCATAAGACTTGGGCACAATTTTGCCATGAGCCCATGTGTACTACCTTCAGCTATGGATGTGGCTATTGAGTTTTTTTTCTTGCTAAACCAGGAAACCAGTTTGTTTCCAAGCATTTGACATGTGCCTGAAGTGCTCTTCCTGTCCACTCTACATCCATCATAGTCAGAGTCTGAGTAGCCAATAAGTTTGAATCCTCCTTCCTTTGGATACCATAAGTCGACTTCTGGCATCCCTTCAAATACCTTAGGATTCTCTTAGCTGCGATCATATGGCTTTCTTTTGGTGCAGATTGAAATCTTGCACATACACCTCTGACAAAGGTGATGTCCGCCTCTTGTTGTGAGATAGAGCAATGAACCAATGAGTGCTCGTATCTTGTTTGATCCACAGGCTTGCCATCTGCATCCATATCCATTTTGGTGATGTATTCATTGGTATTTTCGAGAAGACTTCTCTTCCATACCAAATTTCTTCATTAAATCTACGGTGTACTTTGTGCGGCTTATGAAGGTTCCATCCTTCAATTTTGTTTTACTTGGAGTCCTAGGAAGAATGTCAGCTCTCCCATCATGCTCATCTCAAATTTGCCTTGCATGAGGTTTGAGAATTTATCACACAGCTCTTTGTTTGTAGATCCAAATATAATGTCATCCACATATATTTGAACAAGCAGTATACTCTCTACATCTTGAGTTCTGAAGAGTGTTCTATCCACTTTGCCTTTGGTGAATCCATTATCTATTAGGAATTGAGATAATGTATCATACCATGCTCTTGGTGCCTGTTTCAATCCATAAAGAACTTTCTTGAGCTTGTACACCTTATCTCCAAGAGTCTTCTGCTCAAATCCTGGAGGTTGTTCAACATAGACTTTTTCTTCCAATAATCCATTTAAGAATGCACTTTTTACGTCCATTTGATATACAATGAAGTTCTTGTGTGCAGCATAGTCAACAAAAAAATTCTTATTGCTTCTAATCTTGCAACAGGGGCAAATGTTTCATCAAAATCTATTCCCTCTTCTTGGCAATACCCTTTGGCTACCAATCTTGCTTTGTTTCTTACAGTAACCTTCTTCATTCATTTTGTTTCGAAAACCCATTTTGTGCCAATAACATTTTGATGAGTTGGTCTTTGAACCAATTCCCATACTTTGTTTCTTTCAAACTGATTTGACTCTTCTTGCATGGCTGAATCCAATGTGTATCTTCAATGCTTGGGACACATCTTTTGGCTCTATCACGGGAAATAAAGCAAGTGAACATTGCTTCTTGTTGATCTCTAGATATGGTTCTTACACCATCTCTTACATCTCCAATGGCTAGTTCTGGTGGATGGTCTCTTAGCCATCTCACATCAGGTTGGAGTAAGTTAACTGGGTTCAGTCGTCTTGCAGCTGTGTTGTCTTGAGCAGCTCTCTCATCATCACTTAGCTGCAAATTTTCCAGCTGTCTTTGAGATTCAGCCATCTCATCTTCACCTTGATTAATTATTCCAGCTTCAGCTTCAACATGGGGACTCTTCGCACGGTTGGTGATTCAAACTTATCGGTGACTCTTCAATATCTTCTCCATTTACATTAGGTTCATCAAAAACCACATGGATAGATTCTTCTGTTACCATAGTCCTTTTGTTCAAGATACTCTATAGGCTTTGCTTTCAATTTTGAGTATCCCAAGAAGATACCTTCATCGGCTTTGGCATCAAAAGCCTTTAGATTATCCTTCCCCGTTGTTGTGGATGAAGCATTTACAACCAAATATTTTAAAGTATGCAACATTTGGCTTTCTCCTGTCCATTTCATATGGAGTTTTTGCCACTGTCATTTTTATCATGCATCTATTTTGAGTATAGCATGCGGTGTTTATGGCTTGACCCCAAAATCTTTTAGCAGACCCTACTTGACTAACATGGTCCTTGCTTTGCTTTTTTGAGAGTTTTGTTCTTCTTTCGCAACTCCATTTGCTATGGAGTCCTTGCAGATAGTTCATGAGCAATACCATTTTCAATACAATCGAGTTATTATTCCATTGACAAACTCTGTTCCTCATCGGATCTTATTTTAATGATGGTTTGACTCTTCTCATTTTGAATTCTTTTCATCACATTTTGTGGTAAGCTTCTGCAAGGTTTCTTTCTTCTTACACATGAAAATTGTCCATGTATATCTTAAATAATCTTCTACTAGCACCAAGGTGTATTTCTTTCCACTTATGCTAGCTGGTTCAACTGGACCAAATAGATCCATATGTAACAGTGCAATATTCTTGTTGAAGATGGACATGTCTTTTCTTTGAATGATGATTTGATCGCTTTCCCATCTAGCATGGCATCACAAACACTTTCCTTCTTGATTATGAGTCCTGGGAGTCCTTCTACAAGATTACTCCTTGCAAGCTTGTTAATTGTCTTGAAATTCAGGTGACTCAGCTTCTTGTGCCACAACCAACTTGATTCGGTTGTACTCTTTGCTAATAAACAAGTGCTTGGTGTGGTAGTCGACCAATCTACCACATACATATTCTTTTGTCTGGATCCTTGCAACACTACTTCATTTGGTTCAGTGTCTTTGATTTGGCACACTCCCATGTTGAATCCAACATTATAGCCCTTGTCACGAGTTGGTGATGCTTAGTAAGTTGAAATTTAGGCCTTCAACATATGCAACATCCGTGATTTCTAATCCATTTTCTTGATGGATCCGATTGCCTCTTATTTCCCGTAGCTTCATTTCCTCCAAATATGACTTTTTGCGCCTCTAATCTCCTTGAACTTTGATAGATTTTTCTTGTTCCTGTCATGTGTATGCGGAACAGCCACTATCCATGTACCAGTTCCTTGGCACTTTCGTTCCTTGAACCTCGTAATCAAGGAAATTAGTTTTTAAGTACCCATACTTGCCAGGTCTGAGGGGTTAGTGTTGTAAGATGATCCAACCAACCTATAGCCAAATGATTTGACTCTAAGGGGTTGCCATCTATCGTGCCATAATCATAATTCACTTTCGCAAATTGCTTGGGGGTTTTAGGTTCATACTGTTTGTCTCTTTTGTGCAGCGTATGCTTGTGTGTGTGTTTTGGCAATTGCCTTCTTTGGGTAATTGTGATATCTCGAGTGTAGTGCTTGGGTGCATATGTGTGTTGATAATGGCTTTGTTGCCTTTGGAATGACCTTTCTTTGAGTTCTAGGTCTTTGCCATTTTGGCATGTATTCCATAGGTCTTGCCGATATTTCACATTATTCAATCGAACTTGACTTGGTTAGTTTCTACCATTCCCATCATTTGTTTTCCTTTGATAGAACTTCCGGGGATTCGGTATCTCTGTTTCTTCTTCCGCAGTACTTTTGTTTGGAGTTTGTTGAGGAACTCTCTTTGGATTTCTTCTCGGTGTCCTCTCAAAGATACTCAATTGTTGTTTTCCTTTCCCTTTATATCTAGGCCAGTTTTTGTTTGTGATTGTGCTTAGGAATGAATGTGTTTGCATTATTTGGTGTCTTGGATTTTGAGAGGCTTCAATACTTGAAGATCCTTTTCCAAGATCACTCGAGGAGTTTGACTATGCACAAAGGAATTGAATCTTATGCCTGTTTTGTCTCCACATTCTTTTTGGCTCATGATAAGGTCATCCAATGATTTAGATGCTTTTGTGAATGAAGCAATCACATTTTTGAGATCATTTTCTCTCTTTTCTATAGCAGCTATCTCTGCTATTAGTTTAGCATTTTCAGCCTTGACTCTTTGTTCTCATCGGTTATGTGACTTAGAGTACTCGGATCCTTAGTCATTTTGTGAGTTTTGGCTTTTAATTTGGTTGTTTCCTCATTTAATAGTGAGTGTGAGGATTTAATGTGCTCAAAATCTTTCATCATTTTGCCTAATGAATCATAAAGATCGGTGCGTGATGAAGTGTGTGTGTCACAATCACTATCACTAGAATTTGAATGAGATGAGTTAGAGTGTACCTCATCTTCTTGGTCGGGGTTGATCTTGTTCCTTAGCCATTAGGCAGTTAAGGCTTCTTCTTGAGTCACTTGGTAGTCGACTTCACTACTCTGCGAATCTCTTGTATCTTTCGACTTAGTTGTTTGACCTCCAACATTGCCCTTTTCTTTTCTTGTCTTCTTTTCTCTCGAAGACTTTCATTTCTTCTTCATTCCTATATTTATTAACTACGAGGATATGGACAGATCAAATGCGAAATGTCCGGGTTATCGCAATTCCAACACGAGTTTTCAACTTTTTGATCGACTCTATCATTTCTTGGGTTGTCGGCTCTTTGATATTCGACCTTTTGGTACTCTGCTCTCTTTGGTGGTCTATCTTCCCTTGACTTGGGAGGAGCCGAGTGTCTTCTGGAGGATTCACCTTTGTTTTTCTTTTGTAGTTCTTATTGAAGAACTTGTTGAATCTTTTAACCATTAAGGCAATTTCCTTCTGGTCAATGACTTCTTTGGTTTCAGCTCTCTTCCCTTCCTTGACTATGAGTGCAGCTGTTTTTGGCACAGCTATCTCCTCTTGAACTTTTCTTCTCAGCTCAAACTCATAGGCTTTGAGGTCTGAGAAGAGTTCATGATTTGATGTTTTTGATAGGTCCATCGAGTGTCTTAGAGCCATGGTCTTCATTTCCCACTCAGCTGGGAGGCTCCTTAGTATCTTCATATACATCTCCTTCTGTGTGTATTCTTTCCCAAGTACTGAGAGCTCGTTTATGATTTCCGTAAATCTAGCATCCAGCTGGTCCATTGTTTCACCTGCGAGCATTTTGAAGTTTTCAAATTTTTTGAACAACAACGAGATAATTTGTTTTCCTTAATTTGTTCAGATCCTTCACAAATTAAGGTTAATTTATCCCGATTTCTTTGGTTTGTCTTGCAAGATTTGACTTTGTTGAACATGGCTTTGTCAAAGTCTTGTAAAGTATATCCTTGGCCACATTGTCAAGATTGTATCTTTTTCTGTCATCATTTGTCCATTCGGCTCTTGGTTTTCAACCATAGCTGGTCAGGAAGGAGCAATGACCTCCTCTTCTTTTCAATGACTCTCCTTGCAAATTTGTGTTCACCTTCATTATTTGTAGTGGCCCATCCTCTATCACTATCCACATTTCATCATGTAAAGGTGATCGATGAGCCTGGATACGTATTTTCGGTCATCAAATTCCTCAATGGTGAACATAGGGATGCGTGTTAAATTTGCTTCCATGATATTAACTTTCTTTGATTTGAAAATGGCTTTTGTAAGAACAAGTGTTAAAGACTTCTTTGAAAGATTAGAGATCTAGTTCATGTGGTGTGGAAGGCTCAATGAACCCTTTCTACAATCCTGCGTCAAGGTTTGGAATGAATAAACCCCTTTGATTTTCTTCAAATGTTTCTGATTTGGCTATGATTGAAGTAAGTTCTTTTCTTCACGGGTAAGTGTTGGATTGATTTTCTTAATTTAAGGCTTGATAAGATTTTTTGCTAGAATAACTTGAGAATATTTTTAACACTTGGTTTTTAAGCACTTTGAATAATAACAAATTATCAAGATATTAAAAGTTCGTAGTAAATCTTTGAAATGTAAATGATAAATTTTTAAGGTAATGGGGTTTTCTCAAATTGATTCAACTCGAGCCTTTTATAGTATTCTTTTTTGAACAAAATCGGCCCGTTGAAGTCTTGATAGGCTAATTTTCAAAAAGACACTTGTGGTCGTAAGACTGGCTTGTCTTGTTGCTCGATCCTTGATTTAATTGACATTTCCTCGTATTGAATTAACCTTGAACCTTTCTTCTTGAGTGGAGTTAAGCCCTTTGTCTTTTTCAAATGTTTCCTCTTCCCATTGGTTTTTACTTTTGCTTGTTGGATTTAAGTGTCAAGTTTGAATTAACGCCCGAACAAGTTTGGGCTTTTGAGAGCACTTTAGAAAAGGTAGTATGGAAGTATTACTTGTTTAAGTAACTTTCTTGACTTACGTACAACGGATCCTTTTCGATTGTCTTGACTTGTCTTAGTTCTTAAAATTGACATTTCCCCAGATGACTTCTTCGAGAGTCGGCTCCCAATCTTTTGGATGACTCATAGTATGGAAGTCACTTCAACTTGAGACTTGGCTATCTTGAGTTGACTTGGATGACACTTCACACAACTACATCTCAAGCTTGAGATATCTTCTTGATCGAGTTCTTGTCTTCTCTTCCTTGCCATTTCCTTGCCTCTGGCGGAGTCTTCATTCTAGTCTCCGGTTGACTTCTTGCATATTTAGGCATAGGCGACTTGACTTTCGGCTCGAACAACCCTATCTATTACAATGCAAATTACAAATAAAATGGGGTGCCAACTTTCTAGTCTAAGTTTTACATGGCATTCATCAAAATCTAAACAATAAATTTCCCAAC
>JABTTQ020002124.1:0-74195 GCA_016081115.2 Rehmannia glutinosa
ACCAACATTAAACTCCCAAATCCGGTGCTATCTCGGCTGGTATAGGAGTAGTTGGTTGATGAGGGAGAGCAAGATGAGCCAGAAATTTTGAGACGGATAGGCGGAATCTTCTAGGCAAGGAGGTATGAGGCGGGGGACTTTAGTGATAGGGAGGTCCACATAGGCTCATTGATGGATGGAACTTATCGATTTGCGACTCACGGTGGATGAGTATCACCGAAGTACTTGCAATGTTTTGATACCATCATCGAGAAGCAACAAATGTACGAGATGTTGTCTCGTATGGCCTAGTGGCACATCCAGCAAGGCCACTATTCTCTACCTCATCCACCACAATGAGCTAAGTAAGTACTTTTCATGCATTCATCTTTCTTTTGATAATTTCCTCATATATTCGGGACGAAGCATGATATAATTTTAGGGGGTTGTCAAGAATGTGTGAATAAGTATTGTTGCATGTTTGCATTGCATTTAGGTTGCATGTAGAAGAATATAAAATTTGCAAACATAAATTTAAAAATCTTTTGATTTTTATTTTTGTTTTAGCATGTTTATCGTTTTACGTTTATCACTTTTGTGTGAGCTAGGATTAGAATTTGAATGAGTACAAAAACTTTCGTATAATTTTATTATGAGCACTTGGTTTCATGAGAAAAAAGTACTTGGTAAATATGTGATGAATTGTTGAGAAGATGTCTTTTGCATTTTTGGTATTGATTGAGAAAATTGAGTATTTGAACATGTTGCGATAAATAAGCATGTGAGCTTTTGTGCATGTAACTGCTTATATCTTGTGTAGTCTTATTTTTTCTTGAGTGTGTCATTCATGATTGTTAAAACTCTAGAACTTGCAATGGTATCTTTATTGAAACCATGTGTGTGTGTGTGTGTGAAATATTTGAAGATGATTTAAGGCCATTTTTGTTTTAGCCTACTTAGCACTTTAAAAGCCTACCTATAAACTCATAGTTCCCTAGTTAGCCACTTTGAGCCTAAACTTTTTATTGTTGGCCACACTTTGAGTTTTGAACTTCAAAATAATATTATCCTTAGAACTTGAGCTTTTAGAGAAGTTTATTTTGAGGGAGATGTGGTGTAATGTTCAGAAAAAGAATTGTTGGCAAAAATAAGGGATGAGCGTGAGTAGGTGAAAGAATGATGAAGCTCGAAAAAGAAAAC
This sequence comes from Rehmannia glutinosa, assembly GCA_016081115.2. NCBI lineage: Eukaryota > Viridiplantae > Streptophyta > Magnoliopsida > Lamiales > Orobanchaceae > Rehmannia > Rehmannia glutinosa. The sequence continues at coordinate 1,180 of JABTTQ020002124.1, forward strand.
AAATTTTTGAATGAGAAAAAGAACAAGAGAACCGAGCAAGAAAAAGAAAGGAAAGAAAAGAAGATTCCGAAATTTTGAGAAAAACATTGTGACTTAAGGCAAAAGAAAGAAGGCAAGGGGCCTAAGAATGTAAAAAGAAGAAAAATGGTGGAAAAGAGTATGAGTTGAAAAAGAAAATAATTTGAAAGAATGGTTTTAGATGAAATTGGATTGGTGCGTTGAAAGTCTATATGCTTAAATTCTATATGCTCATGTCAAGTCACTTAATCCAAATCTTTCCAACCCTAACCAAAGAGCCTACGTTACAACCAAAAAAAAAAGTCATTTTGGATTCTTAAATTGTGCACACTTGAGTGGTAGAGATGTTAGACAATTTGCAAGCTATGTTAGTTCTACTTCATCAACCGATTAGAGCATATACACTTCCCATCTACTTTGAGAGTTGAGTGATACACTACTTCATGTAGTCGCGATGTCGAATACCGAGCAAGTATTGATTATGTCGGACGTGTAATTGATGGCTTTTTGATAATGAGTTAATCTTGCTAAAGTATTGATTTGATTGAGGTTAAGTGTTTGTAGTGTTCTTGTGTGTTCTATATACCCCATTGCATTATTTTTCTTAGTTTGCTCAAGGACGAGAAATGGTTTAAGTTTGGAGGAATTTGATACGTGTTAAATATACGTGCATTTAGGGGTTTATTTTGATATATATTCGATGCATTTTTTTATATATATATATATATATAATGTATTTTACTTGGTTTCCTTAGAAGGGAGTGATATTGTGTGTTTTTGTATTTTTACGGGAAGCAGAGCTAAAATGGAAAGAGATTAGTAGGATAGCCCGAACAAGAATGATGAATGCAAAGAGACGATCGAATAAGCAAAGAAAATGACAAAAATAAGGCACACGGTCAGCGTGTAGTTGCTACGACATGTGTGAATGGTTTCCGTGTGATTTTACATGCCCGTGCAAATTGTTCGAGGAAAGAATTTTAGAGACGAAGTACACGACCGGACGGCGTATGATAACGTGGTCGTGTGTTTATTCGTGCCAAAAGCGAGAGAAGAAAATATGTCACACGTCTTCTATGTGATTTCACATAACCATGTGATTTGTTACGTCGCTTTTGTTTCCTAATTCCATCGGGACTCTACAACCGATCTCTCAAAGCATCTATAAGAGGAGGACCAAATCATGGATGATTTTATTATTGAAAATACTATAAAATACATCATCATATACAAAAATACACTAGGGTTACACAAATCTACATACTTCTAAGGGAGAAACGCTAATCAACAAAAAACACCACAAGGCCTTTCGCATCTACGAAAGCACAAGGGTTCAAGACTTCAAAGAAGGATCCATCGACAAGAAGGGTTTTGTCCTCTTAGTTTAGATCTCTTATTTGTACTTAAACAATATCAAACTATTTGATTTCAAGTTTGTCTATGAATTTGTTGTCAAATATGTTAGGCTAAATATTTCTGATCCTGGGGCATAATCAAAACTGTGGATTCATGTTAATTCTATATTAATTTTACACACCTCCAAAAACTCTAACCTGGCTCTAAACATTGCTTCTTTTTACTCCCCAACGGCGGAGGCGGCAATGTCGGCCGATCCGCCGATCACCATGAGTATCTAAGTTGGAATTGTCGAGGCTTGGGGAATCCTCGGACAATTCATGAGTTGCGTGAATTCACGCGTAATAAATCCCCCCACATTATCTTCTTATCGGAGACTAAATTTGGCTCTTCTTCCATCGAAAAATAAAAACCAAATTAATTTCCACGGGTTTTATGTTCCATCTTGAGGCCACTCGGGTGGCACAGCTCTCTTCTGGCGAAAAAGATGTCTCGGTTTCACTCAGTAATTACTCCGATAGATTTATTGATGCAGATACTGAGATTCTTGGGGTACCATTTCGCATCACGGGCATATATGGAGAACTGGATATATCTAAACGTAAGAGTTTCTGGAATTCTCTCCGAGCGTTTAACTCTGTCCCTACGCAACCTTGGCTAGTTTTCGGTGATTTCAACGAGATACTACAAACAAAATGAATTCAAGGTTGTGGACCTCGAGCAAATTGGCAAATTGAAGCTTTTCGGGACACATTACACGCTCGAATCTATTCGATATGGGTTATAATGGAAACAAATTTACTTGGCAAAGACTATCCGTGTCCCTTCATACTAAAGAACAAGGCTTGATCGTGCTACATGCAATCACTCCTGGCACATTTTGTTTCCGTGGAGTTCGATGTTCAACATTCCAACTATTCATTTCGATCATTCACTTGTTCACATCCAAATCAAAGACAGAGATCCCACGAGCCCATCTATCGTAGAAAGCGCAAGATTTTTCGGTTTGAAGCCCATTGGGTTAAAACTAACGAATGTAGCCAAGTCATTAAGGATCATTGGAATTGGACATAAGCTCATTGCGGAGAAAAGTTGGATCATTGTGCCATCGGCTTCTTAATTGGGGCAAAAGAAATCATAGCAACTTAGCCAAATGGATTAGGACCTCAAGAAATCTCTTATTTCTCTTGAGTGCGGAATAATTACTGAAGCCACTCAAGCCAAATTTCGGACATAAAAATCAACTCGATTTTCTCATGGACAAGAAAATATAAAATGAAAACAACAAGCTAAGCAAAGCATTGGCATTCCGAATGGGGCATAAATACTCATTTTTTCCACAATTTTGCCAACCAGCGTAAGGCGACAAATCACATCTCGGCTCTCAATGATTAGGGATGGCAATGGGGCAGGTTTAAACTCGGACCCGCAATGACCCCGCCCCGCCTAGACTCGTAAAAAACCAGCCCCATCTCTTTTTCAAACACGGCCGGGTCTGGGATGGGTAACGGTGTAGTGGAGTTTGGATTAATGCTTATAAATTAATCATTTCTCTCTCTCGAAGTTTGAATCACTTCTCAGCTTTAGTTTCCCATTTCCAATTTTCAATATAGAATGTGTGTCAGTGTTATATAATATATATATATACTATTTGCTTCATTGTGCCGTCTTCAAGCTTCTGCCAAGGAAATGGATTGTTTTGTTATTGTGAATATATAATGATTTTTAACATGCTTAAAGAAAATGTCAGAGTGGTATATATATATATATATATATGATTGCTTGGCATATATAATTATTAATCAATGCATTCTGAACTTTTTTGGGGTGGTGGATATGTCGATTTCTTTCATTAATTCAGTTGTATTATCAGGATAACAGAATTAGAATGATTAGTTTGTTGCTTGCGGGCATGTTTATAACAAGATTAACATTCCATTAAATTGTTTTTGCAAGTTTTATAGGTTGGTGGGTTTGGCGGGTCCAACCCGCTGGGTTATAGGTTTGTAGTGGGGCGGGGTAGGTTTTGAGATGGGACGGGGTGGGTCCCGGATCGTCATTTTCCTTGGCGGGACGGGTCTCCAGTTTAGCCAAACCCATCCCGGACCCTCCCGTTGCCATCCCTATCAATGATCCTCGAGACAACCTCAAACCTCACGAAGCCTTGGAAAAAATAATCGCCGACTACTTTGTTTCACTCTTCTCCTCCGCCAATCCCATGGACAATGACATCTCCAGGCCTTACTCCGTATCCCACCACGAGTAACATCGACATGAACCAGGCCGACCGCTCCTTACATGAAAAGACGCGTCATATCGGCACTCAAACAGATTCATCCCTTCAAATCTCCTAGCCCCGACGGTATGAGTCCTGTCTTTTACAAAAAAATTGGAATATTGTTGGTCTGATATCACTAATTTTGTGCTTAATTTTCTTAACCACGGGGTCTTCGATGTTCATTCTAATTTCACACGCATTGTCCTCATCCCCAAAGTCCGTCACCCCGATCGATCACTCAATTTCGCCCTATTAGCCTTTGTAACATTCTCTATAAAAGTGGCCTCAAAAGCCCTCTCTATTAGACTTCACGACACCCTCCCGCATATTATTTCCGAATCCGATCCGCATTCATTCCCGGCCGCTTAATCATGGACAACATCCCGCTTGCCTATGAACTCCACCATTTTATCCACACCAAACCCCTAGCAAAAGCTGGTCTTATGTCGGCTTATACTGCGACATGATTAAGGCGTTTGATAGGGTGGAAAGGTGTTTCTTTAAAATGGAGCTCTTATCTCTTGGCTATGCCCCCGATTTGTCGAACTCATTATCAAGTGCATTAGCCGGTGTCTTTCTCCTTTCTATTAAATGGTTGTGAGTTCGGTCACCTCCAACCCCAACGGGGTATCCGCCGAGGTGACCGTTATCCCCCTATCTATTTATTATTTGCTCGGAAGTTTTTCTTGTATTTTGCGGGACCATTAAAAGACGGTAAAATAAATGGCGTAAAGGTCTCCCGTTCGCCCTGGGCATTTCTCCCCTTTTTCGCGGACGACACCCTCTTTTCCTATGAGCGCTACCACTAAGAAGAAGCTACATTTTTCGATTCGCCATCAACCTATATGAAAAGGTTTTGGGATAGCAAATTAATTTTGACAAGTTGGGGATTTATTTTCAGCAGAACGTGTCTCAAGAGCAAGCAACCCATATTTCTAATATTAAGGGATTCAAAGGGTGTCGGACATGATAAATATCTCGGGCTTCCATCCATAGTGGGTAAAAATAAAAGGGGGATGTTTCTATCTATTAAAGACCGAATCGGAAAACGAGTCCAAGGTTGGAATGATAGATATCTCTCGAAAGCGGGCAAAGAAACTCTTATTAAATCCATACTCCAATCCATACCAGTCTATGCAATGTCGTGTTTCAAACTCCCGAGACGCTCATCTCGGATATCCACTCACTTATTGCATCTTTTTGGTGGGATAAGCACTCCAAATAAAAAGAAAATCCATTGGGTCTCTTGGAACAAATTATCTTGCAAACAAATTCGGCGGAGGCCTTGGCTTCAAAACCGCCCGTCTCTTTAACATTGCCATGTTGGGAAACAGGCACAGCGGCTCCTAACAGCTCCTACATCTATCTTGGCTCGCGTATTCTTTGCGGCGAAATATTACAGTTCGAACTCTTTTATGGAAGCATCTTTGGGATCCCATCCCTCTTGGACTGGCGTAGCATTCTCGAGGGTCGTCGTCTACTCTTTATTGGTCTGAGAAAGCAAATTTTGTCAGGAAAATCTACTCGGATATGGGGTGATCGTTGGATTCTAAGCCTCAAACTTTCACTACTACCTCCACGCGTCGACAAGGCTACCCCACAATGCTTTGGTTTGGACCTTATTTATCAACATACTCTATGGTGGAACTATGAGCTTGTGCGTGAAATATTTCTATTGAAGAAACCAAATATATCTTTTCTATTTCGGTTAGTGCGGCGATCACAATGACCGATGGATATGGCACTTCTTGAAAAATGGTAAATACTTTGTCCCCTCGCGTACCAGGCCATCTTGAAGGATCTTGTTGCTTTCCCGAAGCTTACCATGTTAGCTCCACGAGTAACGGCCCGGACCCTATTTGGAAAAATCTTTGGAAACTCAAAATCCCCGGACGCATTACCCATTTTGCACTGGCGTTTGCTAACTGACACGCTCCCCTCCTCGGACAATCTTGCCAAAAGAAGACTGTCTCACTCACAAACTTGCCCGTTTTGCCACTTTGCCAATATCTCCCTCTCACACCTCTTCTTCTTATGCCACTTCTCTTCTATGGTTTGGTATTTTCTTTGGTTTAAGGGAGTTTGTTGAGAATTTTGCACATCCGCTGGCGATATTTGGGCCCATGAACTCATATCTCGAGTGCCAGGCCACATTGCTAAACTCTTTCGACATTATGCAGCGCGGTTTGGCATTCGAGAAATCAAATAGTGTTTGAGGACCACTCTACCCAACCCTATTTCTTGGTTAGAAGTGCTTTTCATTTTCTATCGATTTTAGAAATGCCAAGCGGATGGCTTTGAGCGTTCTTCCATCTCCATCTCTCATTCATGTCTTGATACACCCCGAGAAGGCACACGACTTTATTTTGACGGCTCTATATCCACTTGAGCAGTTGCCGAAGCGGGAGTTTTTATTCGTGATGAAGATGGTTCATTTCTTGGAGGACTAGCTCACAAACTCCCGGGTATTTTAGGACCCCTTTGTTGGTGAAGTCCTCGCCCTCCGTCAAGCCCTCTTAATTGCCAGGGGCAAACATATACGGAAGGTTTCCATCCTAGGGGACTCCGTTGTGATCATCCTTGTGGCTACAAAAAATGGTGATGATACGAATATTTCCTCCGCATGCATGCCAATCTAGTAGATGTCTCTTCTTTATTATCTTCTATGCGATATTCATTTGTATTGGATTAGATGTTTGGAAAATTTTATTGCCCCATGAGCTAGTGCAATTTGTGAAAGCGTTTCTCGAGTGTAACTAGCTCTTGGGATTCTCCTCCGATTTTTGTCTCAATCGATCTTGGACGACATCCAACAATAATTAATAAAAATCCTTTCCATTTCAAAAAAAAAACAAAACTATAGATTCTTGTACCCAATTTCTACTCAAAAGCTAACCAAATGGGATTGCATCATGCATAACAAATATCCCCCGCATTTTGAACATTCACATGAATCTTAATTCTGAAAGAAATTCAAGAATCAATATCCTCTCTCTCTAAAATTTTCGTTTTTTTTTGGCTCTTTCACTCTCAAAATCCTAGCTAATACACAAACTCAATTCCCCTCTCCCCCATTTCTCAGCCTCCCTCTCCTCCCTCCAAGCTTCCTGCTGAAGGGCCGACAATGTCTGATTGTTGGTGATGTTGATGTGTGGTGGCAACTTCCGGTCATTGATGGTCGGACTCTCCACTTCGCGAGATCTTCTTCTATGAGTTAGATATGGACTTTGAGATTACTTCATGGAGGCGGGTGAGCCCTAGGTGGTGACGATGGGCTGCGACAGTAGATCTAAGTGAGAGAGAGGCATTTATTTTTTTCTCTTTAATTTGTTTGGATTTTTTATTTTGTTTTGTTATAATTTTCTTGTTTTCTTTTTGTTGGCATCTTTGTTTTCCCAGTTGATTTGCAGAACTCGTAGGCAGGTCAATAGTTTCTGTCTTGCAATGCATGATATAGCTCGTGCCCAAGTTGGTCCAGTTGTAGGTCTCCCTTGAGGAGTGTCGAGTCCTCTTTTTGGGGTGGTTTAGTCTTCTGTCGGAGTGTTTAGTTTTTTCGTCTGTTTTGTTTTTTTTTTTGTCTTTTAAGTCTTGTTCTTCTCCCTCGATTAGTTATTGTTTTCCTCACATACGGAGCCTTCCCCTTGACATATATGTCTGTTCAAGGTGGCCCTTTGCCAAATGGCAGCGTAATTTTGTTTTGAGTTTTGAATATACTATTATTTTGGAAGAAAGAAAAATCAAATGATTCATACAATTGTGATTCTGTGAACATATATATTTCAAATCTTGTAGAAATAATTTTTTGCAAGTGTATCTAATAAACATATCCAATATGGTAGATTTTTAGTATATTGATACACTACAAGGATTCAAGTATCAAAGAAACTATAGTTAAATTACTTGTCTTAAATATGAAAATTTCAACTTATCATTCAATTAATATATTTTTTATATTCTTCTGAAAAGGCATATATCACTGCAAGAAAACAAGAAAATTTCAACGGAAAAAATCTATTGGAATTTAGCCAATTACCGTTGGAATTATCGATTCCAGCCGAAATTCCAACATAAAATGCATCGTTGGTAAATGGCCATTGGAATGGCGAAATTCCAATGGAAAAATATTCCAACGGTATTTCCAACGTTATTTATCCATTGGAATATATAACCGTTGGAAAAACTCCAATATTTTTTTCAACACTAATTCCAACAGTGTTATACCATTGGAATATATTTAATCGTTGGAAATAACTCCAACCATTATTCCAACGGAATTATACTATTAGAATTTAGTCAATGGTATATATTCGATTTGGAATATTTAATCAATTTATCTCATTGTCTAATATTTTTAACTTCCTAGTAGGTCACCCATTATCAATGTATCCCAAGTCAAGCACATTTAACTATGTAGTTTCAATATGATTGACTTAAGAGGATATATTTTATTGATATGGATAATACTATCAAATCTTTTAACCCCTATTGAAATTTTTCAATGGTTTTAAAATTTCAATGGAATTTTTCAACAACATGTTGTAACATTGGAATTTTCGTTGGAATTTTAAAAACTCCGATAGAAATTCCAACGATTAATTCCAACATTTGGTTTACCGTTAGAATTTTTTTGAATTTTCCAATGGTATATTTTAGCGATGGAATTTCTATTGGAATTTTTAAAAATTCAAATAGTATTTCCAATGGTTGATTACTCTTTTGTTGGAATTAATGTTGGAATTTTCCAACGGTTAGTTATGTGTTGGAATTTCCATTGTGTTGGGAAATTATTTTTAGATTTTGATGAATGCCATGTAAAACTTAGAATAAAAGTTGGCACCCCATTTTTTGTTGTAAATTGCATTGTAATAGATAAATTTGGTCGAGTGAGTCAAGTCACTATGCCCTGAACATGCAAGAAGACAACTAGAGACTAGAAGGAAGACTCGCTACAAGGCATTTGAGTGTGGCAAGGAAGAGAAGACAGGAACTCGATCAAGGTGCGGTGAGATACAACTAAGTGAAGTATCCGGTCAAGTCAACTCAAGACAGACCAAGTCTCAAGTTGAAATGATGGAAGAATCATCCAATGATTGGAAGGTCGACTCAAGTCAATCGGGGAAGTTAAGAAAATGCGATCAAGACGAGATAATCGAAAGAGATCCGTTGCCGAAGTCAAGAGAATTACTTAAACAAGTAATACCTCCATCTTGCCTTTCTTGAAGTGCTTTCGGTCGAGAAGCGTGCAAAAGGAATAAACGATGGGAAGCTTTGCACCTGTGTCGAACTACGAAAAGTGAAGAATCATTCATACGAGGAAGTGGCAATTCCAAAGATCGCAACAAGACAAGCCAACGACCACAAGTGTCTTTTAAAAATAAGATTATCTCTTCAACGGGCAAATTTTTGAAAGATCACTATAAAAAGGTGAGGAATCACTCGAGAGAAGGTTGCCAAACCACGAACATTCAAGCTAACATTTGAATGTAACCAAAAAATATTCTCAAGTCATTCAAATTCAATCCTCAAGCCTACATTACGAAGGAAATCAATCCAACACTCACTTGTGAAGGAAAGACAACTTCTATCGGTTGAAGAGGAAACATTTGAAGAATCAAGGGTCTACATTCCACGGAGGATTGTAGGAAGGTTCAAGGTCGAACCAGTCTCAAGTTTTGGAGGGCTTTGTGATCAAATCCAAGAAGCTTGAGCAAGTGGGCTGTAGTAGCAAGGCAACGCCTGTGTGAAAAGGCTGAGTCGTCACGAGAAGCCATTTGTGTGACCAAGGCATCTCATCGGAGTCCCAAAGGATCAAGTCGTTTGTGTGATCAAGACTTGTATACGGGTATTAACCACTCGTATATTGATCAATACTTAGTGGGTTCCTCCAGGAGTTGGAGAAGAGAGGAGTAGAAGAATTACCCCATCTTGAACCTCTATAAAAACTTATTGTGTCATTTACATTTCAAGACCTTAATTTGCATATTATTTTTATATCTTTGATAAATTTTCTATTCAATTGATAATCAACCAAGTGCTAAAACCATATAGTAAAACAAACTTAACCAAATTCAAGGGTGTTAAGTCTTATACGAAAACATATCACGGTCGAGTTAAGTCTTTAGTCAAAACAATTTGAGTTATTCTATCAACGGCTCGAGTCAAGTTTGTTGAGTGACTAACTCTATTTGATTAACTAACTTAGTTGTCCATCAAGGACTCATTTGTGAAGTATTAACTCGAACATTTTAAAAGGACTAAATCGAAAAGTTGGTAAGGTTTATTCAACCCCCCTTCTAAACCTTACACTCACACCCCCTTGGGACCTACAAGTGGTATCGGAGCGGTTGGTTCATTGAGCCTTCCGCCTGGTTACTAAACTAGATCTCCAAATTTTTCAAAGCTTTTTTAGTACTTAATCTTTCAAAACTTTTTATTCAACAAAGTTATTATCATGGAAGCAAATTTGACACGCATCCCTATGTTCACAATTGAAGAATTTGATGATTGGAAAATTCGTATGCAGGCTCATCTATCAGCATTACACGATGAGATGTGGATAGTAATAGAAGATGGGCCACTCCAAATCTTAAAAGTGAACACATTTTGCAAGAAGAGCTGCTTTGGTTGAAGGAGAAGAGGATCTTTGCTCCCGGACAGCGATGGTTGAAAAACCAAGATTTGAATGGACAAATGATGACATGAAAAGATATAACTTGGACAATGTGGCCAAGGACATTCTTTACAAAACTTTGGACAAAGCCATGTTCAACAAAGTCAAATCATGCAAAACGGCAAAAGAAATCTGGGACAAGCTAACCTTGATTTGCGAAGGCTCAGAGCAAATCAAAGAAAATAAACTATCTGTTGTTGTACAAAAATTTGAAAACTTTAAGATGCTTGCAGGAGAAACCTTGGATCAGCTGGATGCTCGGTTCACAGAAATTACCAATGAATTGTCTGCACTTGGAAAGGAATATACACAGAAGGAAATGTGTATGAAGATTCTAAGAAGTCTCCCAACTGAGTGGGATATGAAAGTCATGGCCATGAGACAATCCATGGACCTATCGAAGACATCCAACCATGAGCTATTCTCAGATCTCAAAGCCTACGAATTTGAGCCGAGAAGAAAAGACCAAGAGGAAACAACTATGCCCAAAAGCAATTTGCTCTAATTGTTAAGGATGGCAAGAGAGTCGAGGTCAAAAAGTCATTGACCAAGAGGAGATTGCCCTAATGGTTAAAAAGTTCAACAAGTTCTTCAATAAGAATTACAAAAGAAGAAAAGGTGAATCCTCCAAAAGACACTCGGCTCCCTCCAAGTCAAGGAAGATAGACCACCCAAGAAGCGAGCATCAAAAAATTGAATATCAAAGATGGACAATCAAGGATGGAAAGAAGCTGATCAAAAAGTTGAAAATCTATGTTGGGGCAGCAACCCGGTCACTATGCCATTGAATGCCCATATCCTGTAGTCAACAAATACAGGAATGAAGAGGAAAGAAAAGTCTTGGGGAAAGAAGACAGGAAAATAGAAAGGCAATGTTGGCTGCGGAGACTACGATCTGATCAAGTCAAAAGACACAAGAGACTCGGAGAGTAGTGAAGTGACTACTCAAGTGACTCACGAATAAGAAGCCTTGATCTATCTAATGGCTAAAGAACAAAACCAACCTGACCAAGAAGATGAGGTACACTCTAACTCATCACACTCGAGATACTAGTGATAGTGATTGTGACACACACACTTCATCACCCACTCGATCTTTATGATTCATTAGGCAAAATGATGAAAGATTTTGAACACATTAAATCCTCACACACACTACTAAATGAGGAAAACAACCTACTTAAGAGCAAAACTCACGGTGACTAAGGAGGTGAGTACTCTAAGTCAAATAGTGATGAGAATAAAAGTCTAAAAAGGCTGAAAATGCTAAGTTAATAGCGAGAGATAAGCGCTATAGAAAAGATGGAGAATGACCTCAAAATGTGATAGCCTCATTCACTAAGGCATCCAAATCATTGGATGATCTTATTATGAGTCAAAGAGAATGTGGAGACAAGACAGGCTTAGGATTTAATTCCTCTATGCTATGTCAAGTTCCAAAAGTGATTTGGAAAAGGGATCTTCAAGCAATGAAGTATCTCTAATATCCAAAACTCAAATGATGCACACACATTTATTCCAAAGCACAATCACAAGCAAAGCTGGCCTTGGTTATAAAGGAAAAGGAAAACAGCCGATTGAGTATCTTTGAGAGACACGGTGAGAAGAAATCCGGCCAAGTTCCTCAACAAACTCAAACAGGAGATACAATGTAAAGAAGAAACAGAGCTACGAAAAGCCCCGAGAAATTCTATAAAAGAAACACATATGATGGGAATGGTAGAAAATACCCAAGCCAAGCTGATTGGAATAATGTGAACTATCAGCAAAGACCTATGGAATATAAGCCTAAGTGGCAAAGGCCTAGAACTCAGCAAAGGCCATTCCAAAGGCATAAGAGCTTTCATCAGCACACATATGCACCTAGGCACTACACTCAGAGATATCACAACTACCCAAAGAAGGCAATTGCTAAAACACATACACAGGCATACAGACAAAAGAGACAGTTGTATGAACCTAGAACCCCCAAGCAATTTGCCAAAATTAATTATGATTATGGCACTGATAGATGGCAACCCCTTAGAGTCAAATCATTTGGCTATAGGTTGGTTGGATCATCTTACAATACTAACCCCTCAGGACCCAGGCAAGTATGGGTACCTAAAACCTAATTTCCTTGATTGTAGGTTCAAGGAGCAGCTGAGTGCCAAGGAACCTGGTACATGGACAGTGGTTGTTCCAGACACATGACAGGAAATAAGAAAAATTTATCAAAATTCAAGGATGTTAGAGGTGCAAAAGTCATATTTGGAGGAAATGAAGCTCCAGGAGAAATAAGAGGCATTGGATCCATCAAGAAAAATGGATTAGAAATTACAGATGTTGCATATGTTGAAGGCCTCAACTTCAACTTGCTAAGCATAAGTCAACTTTGTGACAAAGGCTACAATGTTGGATTCAATATGGGTGTATGCCAAATCAAGGATGTTGAAACTAATGAAATAGTGTTGCAAGGATGCAGACAAAAGAACATGTATGTGGTAGATTGGTCAACTGCAACACCAAGCACTTGTCTGCTAGCAAAAAAGCAGCAATTTGAATCAAGTTGGCTATGGCACAAGAAGTGAGTCACCTTAATTTTAAAACTATTAACAAACTTGCAAGAAGTAATCTTGTGGAAGGACTTCGGACTCAAGTATACAAGAAGAAAAGTATTTATGATGCATGTCGGAAGGGAAAAGCAGATCAAATCATCATTCAAAGAAAATACATGTCCATCTTCAACAAGAATATTGCACTGCTACATATGGATCTATTTGGTCCAGTTGAACCAACATAAGTGGGAAGAAATACACCTTGGTGGTAGTAGATGACTACTCAAGATATACATGGACAATATTCATGTGTAAGAAGAAAGAAACTCGCAGAAACTACCACAATGATGAAGAGAATACAAAATGAGAAGAGTCAAACCATTATCAAAATAAGATCGACAGAGGAACCGAGTTTGTCAATGGTATAATAACTCGATCTTTTGTATTGAAAATGGTATTAGTTATGAATTATCTGCACAAGGACTCCACAATGAGAATGGAGTTGCGAAAGAATGAATAGAACTCTCAAAAAGAAGCAAGGACCATGTTAGGTGAAGCGGGGTGCCTAAAAGATTTTGGTGTCAAGCGATAAACACAAAGACATGTTATACTCAAAATAGATGCATGATAAGCAGATACGGTGACAAAGACTCCTATGAGATTTGGACATGGAGAAAGCCAAATGTTGCATATTTCAGAATATTTGGATGCAAATGCTTCATCCATAACAATGGCAAAGATAATTTAAAGGATTTTGATGCTAAAGTGATGAAGGTATCTTCTTAGGATACTCGGTGAAAGCAAAGCCTACTGAGTGCTCAACAAGAGGACAATGGTTCTTGAAGAATCCATCCATGTGGTGTTTGATGAACACAACGTAAATGGAGAAGACATTGAAGAGTCGGTGATAAAATTTGAATCAACCAACCATGTAAGAAGAGTCCCTATGTTGAAGTTGAAGCTGGAATTATAAATCCGGATGAAGATGAGATAGTTGAGTCTCAAAGACAAAGCTGGAAAATCTGCTGACTAAATGATGATGAGAGAGCTGATCAAAATGACACATTGCTGCAAGACGATGAATCCAGCTAACTTACTCCAACCTGATGTAAGATGGTTGAGAGACCATCCCGAGAACTAATCATTGGAGATGTAAGAGAAGGTGTGAAAACTAGATCGAACTCAACAAGAAGCAATGTTTACTTGCTTCATCTCACAAAATAGAGCCAAAAGATGTGTCACAAGCATTGGATGACACACATTGGATTCAAGCCATGCAAGAAGAGCTAAATCGGTTTGAGAGGAATAAAGTGTGGGAATTGGTTCAAAGACCTACCCATCAAAATGTTATTGGCACTAAATGGGTGTTCGAAATAAGATGAATGAGGAAGGTTTTGTGGTGAGGAACAAAGCTAGATTGGTAGCCAAAGGGTATTGCCAAGAAGAAGGAATAGATTTTGATGAAACTTTTGCTCTGTGGCAAGATTGGAAGCAATAAGAATGTTTCTTGCCTATGCACTCACAAGAACTTTATTGTATATCAAATGGATGTAAAGAGTGCATTCCTTAATGGGTTATTAGAAGAAAAAGTATATGTTGAACAACCTCTAGGATTTGAGCAGAAGACTCTTGGAGATATGGTATACAAACTCAAAAAGGCTTTATATGGATTGAAATAGGCACCCGAGCATGGTATGATACATTATCACAATTCCCGACGAGAACGGATTCACAAAAGGCAAAGTGGATAGAACACTCTTGAGAATTCAAGATGGGAAGAGTATCTTGCTTGTTCAAATATATGTGGATGACATCATCTTTGGATCCACAAACAAAGAGTTGTGTGATAAATTCTCAAATCTCATGCAAAGCAAATTTGAAATGAGCATGATGGAAGAGGCGACATTCTTCTTTGGACTCCAAGTAAAAGCAGTGAAGGATGGAACCTTCATAAGTCGGACAAAATACACGAGAGATTTAATGAAGAAATTTGGTATGGAAAGAAGTCTTACGTGAAAATACCAATGAATACATCGATCAAAATGGATATGGATGCGGATGGCAAGCCTGTAGATCAAACAAGATCTGAGCACTTATTGGATCATTGCTATATCTCACGGCAAGCGGGCGGACATCACCTTTGTTGTAGGTGCATGTGCAAGATTTCAATCGCCCCAAAAGAAAGCCACATGATCTGACAAGAGAATCTTGAGATATTTGAAAGGAAGCAAGAAGTTGGCTTATGGTATCCAAAGGAAGGTGGATTCAAGCTAATTGGCTATTCGGACTCGACTATCTTTGGTTGTAGAGTTGACAGGAAGAGTACCTCGAGGCACATGTCAAATGCTTGGAAATAGGCTAATTTCTGGTTTTAAGAAGCAAAATTCAATAGCTACCTTCACAGTGAAGAGAATACATAGTTGCAAATTTGTTGTGCCCAATCTTATGGATGAGACAAATTTGAGAGACTATAAGGTTGAGGAAAAGGAAATTCCAATTATGTGTGATAACACAAGTGCAATTGCAATCACTCAAAATCTGTGTTGCATTCAAGAACAAAGCACATTGATGTCGATATCACTTCATAAGAGATCATGTTGAAAAGAAGGACATCACATTGGAATATATCTCAAGCGATAAGCAATTAGGCGACATATTCACAAAACCATTATGTGAATCAAGATTTGAAGAACTCAAACATGAATTGGGGTTAATTGGTGAGTTGACACTCGGAAGACTCAAAGAAAAGAGATGAAACACGAAAAAGCTGAAAAAGAGTTGAACTCTTAAATCGCCTAAGTGAATGAATCATGTCGGAGAATCAGTTGCATCGAGTTAGCTGACAGCTGAGTATTTATGTGCAAAGAGAGAAGAGTTAAATCAGCTAAGGAATAAGTTGAGTCATTTATGAGCAAAGTGACAAAAACGCAGTCGTTTTTACGAAGCGGGAATGTTTTTAAGAATGACGTCAAGCATAATTATGACGTGTAAAGTCAAAAGCGCACACAAAGCTTATGATTGGATATAAATGTTGCCGCATTAAATACGAGAGATTAAAGGTTAATCGGCGTGCAAAATCTAAGCCGTTGATTTTGATCAAAATTTCAAAAAACCACCTGCACGTCCTTTCATGACCCATACTTAAACCATTTCGTCCAATTCTCTCTCACTTTATCAAAACTGTTCATCTCTCTCAAAGGCAAAAGAAAGAAATTTTCTCTCAAAACCCTACAAATCCTCAAGTTCATTTTCTAAGTTTCATTCGGTAAAACATCTAGAAATGGCATCTACTCATGATTTCGTCAAGCTGGGAAAGCAAATCCACACTAGGTCTACTGTGGATTTCGACGGCATGCTTAAACAGGTCCGACGACACCCTTGTGAAGAAGATAGCATAGAAGGTTTTGGAAAAATGGATTAAAACCATTTTTGACGATGGAGTTTCCAATGACCTACGTGGAAGAGGTCGCACGCAGTTCTACGTGAACGCGAAGTTCACGATGAGGGCATCAAGTCCTGTTCATGGAAAAGAGTTCACCATTGCGCCAAGGATCGGCGAGAATCGCTTGTTGTTGCAGGCGGAAGGAGTGCGGATATTTATGAAGCTGATGTTGACCTGCTGCTTTGCTTGGAAGGAAGTAGCCAAGTCCGATTGTCTTTGCGAAAGTGGTCTATCTGACTAATAAGAAGATCTTTGGTGAAAGAGGACTACCACAAATTCTTTGGACATCATTGCCAAATGCATAGACATCAAATTTGGAAGCTTTGACCGGTGTCAAAGCTAAGTAGATCGTGATGGCTGCGATCATTGAAGAAAAGAAGGTAACCAGGGTTGAGTTTGTATACACTGAGACTCTGCGAGAATATTGGGAATAAATCCTTCAAGGAGGATGATACATTTGGAGGTTCCCGGGATACGGCCTGGTGATTGGCGAATGATGGAAGTAAAAGGAGTCCCTCTTCGACATGGAAAGGCGTTCCATGTAAACAAGAGGATGTTTCGATCAAACCTCTCCGGCGATGAGAAGAGAGCTTACGCTAAGAGGGCGATATGAGTGAGGGGAATCGGTGACCCTCAAGATACTGATTGTCTCCTCCTCCTAAGAAGATGCTTTGCCCCTGCTGACAAGGAAAAAGAAATATGCACCGCCCCGCTGGTAGGAGTCACACCGCCCCGCGGCCGTGTCTCGGCCCCTGCAGCCCGATGGTGGAGAAAAAGGAACGTTAATCCCTTCTCCGGTGATCAAGAAGAAGAGGATCGCCACAACAAGGAAGGTGCCTCTAAGTCAAGCAAGCGAAGGCATTTACCTTCAACGAAGGGGAGGAAGTGGAACCGGATGTCCCCGGTGAAAACTAAAAGAAGAAGAAGAAGAATTTCCAAGCTCTCGAGCTTGAGAAGAACAATTGAGTCTGCCACTCGGCTAGAAAAGATACCAAGCTGCTGGAGAAGTAGAGTCTCAGGAAGTTATTGATGAAACGCCAAGTCTGCTTTGAGGTTGATCGGTAGAGAGGCAACTCAAGACCCAGTTTGTAGAAGAATAGCTTAGGAACAAGGAATGGCTGAGACAACCGAATCACCTATTGACAGGGTTGTGTCTCCACCTGTAACAGAGGCTACTGAGGATGTCGAGCAGCGAAGTTTGCTACCCTTAATCCCTGGAAACGAGAGCCAGCGAGAGAATGATGAAGACGATGTAATCATGTACTCTCCATTGTATCCAGACATCCAAAATCGTCTGCGAGAGTGGAGAAAATGGAAGCTGAGCCTATCCAAAGTGCAGTTTGAAAGACCATAGTTCATTGCTAAAGAATAAGAACTTTTCAAGTTTCTTGAGGTTGACACAGTGCTGCAAGCCCTTGACGAGGATAATTGTATCAATATACTGCAGATTCGGAAAGAAAACGAACGGGCTAGAGCAGCTGAGGACGCAGAAGCACGTAAGAAGGCCAGCATCTGCCCTCTCATTGGCACCACCGATCATACACATCCTCACCTTGACGTCCTATCAGAAAGTGAAGAGGATCGGACCCCTGCCGCCACGAGAAGAGTTGCAAGCGCAGCAAGCAATGCAAGAATCGAGAATCCTACATGAGTGAAGGATGATGGAGGGACTGGGGAGTCCTCCAAATCACGGTGGAGATTGATCATATGGGAGTGGTGCAAAGCATATTGCCACTGTTGTGTTGCCACCACTTCCCAGCTCATTCGGAGGAAGGTGTTAAGGGAAATGGCGATGAACGGGATTGTGGGGACCCGGTCGAGCCAACCCCTAATGAAGGTGTCTTACCCACCGCCCCAGTGAATACTCAATAGGAGCAATGAGAGTCCGGAGACGAGTGACCCCATTCCAAGTCACTCGGTGGTGTGCCCGGTGAGGGGAAACTCCCTCCACTGCGGCAAGGTCGGAGGATCTGCGGTGACTCCACAATGAATCTCGGAGGCGAAGTGGAGAAGGAACAACAATGAATACACAGACAAGTTGCCATTGATGAGGCTCAGGCGATTATGATCTCGGGTGAAGTGCCAAGCGCTCTGCGCAGGCCAATAGCGTGACGCGATGCGGTTGAGGCTGAGAAGGAAGCGCCACGGGAGTTAACACTGGCAATGAAAGTGCAATCCATGGAGTTGAGAAAGCCGACGAACATCCCTCCTGCTATCATCGACCCATCTCGAAAAGGAGATAAGTGCTCTTCATGATTCCCAAGATAATCGATGTAACCTTTCGGGATCCGAAGGTGAAGATGAAGCTGAGTCAACCCCTATTGCCGATCCAAAAGACTCGGCCGAGGATGTTCTTCCAACCACGAGCAACTTGACCTTAAGACTACTCGCCAAACATTTAACTTTGATGATGAGCCACCCATGGAAATCTCATCATCGTCCGATGACGCTTCGACGATATGGCGAGGACCAGTCAACTCATGTGGAAAAACCGGTGAGACCGAAGAAGAAGTTTGTTAAGACAGTGAGGCTCGGCAAAAGTCGGGTCAACTTCACAATGGACCACAAGTGAAAGAGTCAATGCGCGAGGCTCCCCAAGCTGCAGCAGGATCGACTCCACCGGAGACTTCACGAGCACAAGTTGTCATTGAGCGATTCGATTGCGGTGATGATCCTTTTGTAGAATCATTTCCCTTCTCTCGGAGGTACTTGACCTCCCTGAAGAATCGACTAGCGATCGAGAGCGCTTCCATAAACCTGATCTGTTATTCCCACAGACACCATTGTTCAGCAGACTATGACTTTGACGCTTACGCGCTTGATTGAGGCAATAAAATGGTGAGGTTGGGAAGTTTTCAAAGCCATATTCTGAGAGATTGAAAAGATGGAGAGGCACCAGGCCTCATTGGACATGAGATTGGGTAACATAGATGCAAACCTCATCTGGCGTCTGCGAGGCATAATTGTCGAGGATCCGGGAATGGTGGCAACAAAGAGCAGCAGACAATGCGCGTGGAACAAGCTCGATATTTGAGGACATTGTTCAACAAGTTGCTAGTCGGCGGTGAGAATGCGATGCAAAGACAAGAATGCAAGAGCACATCGAACAAATGCATGAATCTCACACCACAAAGATACAATTGCGTGAATATAATAAGAAAAGAGCTCTGCGCGTAGAGGAGAACATGGATCGAAAGTTCACCTTCTCATTTGAGATGAAGTTGGTAGCAGTGAATCCAACGCCACCCGCTCTCGAATTCCGTGCGGCATACTCAGCAGATTGACGAACTCGGCTATCACCGCTTAGACTTCATGCTTGCTAGCTTGTTTCGGGGTTCTTCTCTCCTTTGATGATGCCAAAAAGGGGGAAGAGGAATACCAAAAGGTCTTTGAAGGGATCTAAAGTTGAAAAGGAGGACGCTTGTTGTGAAGGGAAAGATAGTGAGGAAGTGAGAAGAGAGAAGAAAGGAAAATCTGTTGAGGGGAAGGTTCGAAAGATGTGACCTTGATGATTGCTAAAACCCCCAACAAGGTCTTGTCACGGTGATATCATCAAGCCAAACTCCCGATGACTCGCCACTCCAACACTCTGCAGTACCTATGGTGAAAAGAGAAAAACAGTTGAAGCAGGGATGAAGGAAGTGGAAGGAAAGATGGATGCGAGTTATGAACATTCGAAACAACATGGAGGCATTCCAACAGACAGAGACACCTATGCCATTTTAGATGTCGGAGGGCGAGCAAGATTTGTTGATGAATTCAAGATGCTCGCATCTAAAGGTTACTTCGCAAATATGTCCATAGCTCAAGCACTGGGATTTTATCTTGGGAAAAAGGTCTCAAACTATGTGAAGAAGCGCGTGGGCGAGACTCTTGGCGGTCGCTCTGCTTTGGTCACTCTGCTAGTCACTCAATTTGGGAAAAAGAAGGCCCCAAGACAATACACGCCCGCAGGCGGAGGAAGAAGCGATGGTGGAGGAAGAGGTTTCGGACCAGATCTCGCGCCAAAAACATTGAGTACATAGATCCAGGCAAGAAAGGAGGGATCTATTGGAATTTGGATTTGACGAAGTAGCCAACCTGCAAGTGGCTAAGAACAATCTTTGAGTATGTGAAAAGAATTGAAGAAGAAAATAAAAGACAAACTCAGCTATGGGAGGAAAGACAAGAAAGAAAGAGAAGAGATGAAGCTGCCAGAAAGGCGTATGAGAAAAAGAGAAAAAGGTCAGAAGATGACAGAGCTGAAGAAGATGAAAGAAGGAGGCAGCGAAGGAGATGAAGTGTTGTTGCCCACCCCTTCATGTATTTTACTATGTAAATACATTTTTATGTAAGTCTTCTGTACATCGAATAAAATCGTTCAATTTCTATACTTGTGTAGATATAGAAAAAGACATAGTTACTCTAAGTTCTATTTAAGCTCTGATACACTTTGTAAACAACTATGTAAAGAACAAGAATGTTATGATCAATAAAAGATTGATTCTAAGCATACATTCTGTGATTCTACATTTGTCTGTACGTATCTTTGCTGTTACTTTATTGTATGAATGTTTTAAGTTTTGGCATCATCAAAAAGGGGGAAATTGTTGGGAAATTAATTTTTAGATTTTGATGAATGCCATGTAAAACTTAGAATAGAAAGTTGGCACCCCATTTTTCTGTTGTAAATTGCATTGTAATAGATAGGGCTGGTCGAGTCTAAATCAAGTCACTATGCTCGAACATGCAAGAAGACAACTAGAGACTAGAAGGAAGACTCATTGCAAGGCAATTTGAGTGTGGCAACAAGGAAGAGAAGACAGGGAACTCGATGAAGGTGCGGTGAGATACTGGTAAGTGAAGTATCGATCAAGTCAACTCAAGACGACCAAGTCTCAAGTTGAAATGACGGAAGAATCATCCAATGATTGGAAGCTAACTCAAGTCAACTAGGGGAAGTTAAGAAAATGCGATCCAAGACGAGATAATCGAAAGAGATCCGTTGCAGAAGTCAAGAGAATTACTTAAACAAGTAATACCTCCATCTGTCTTTCTTGAAGTGCTCGATCCCGAGAAGCGTGCAAAAGGAATAAACCAATGGGAAGCACTTTTGCACTGTGTCGAGAACTACGAAAAAGTGAAGAATCATTCATACGAGGAAGTGGCAATTCCAAGGACTGCAACAAGACAAGCACAACGACCACAAGTGTCTTTTAAAAATAAGCCTATCTCTTCAACGGGCAAATTTTTGAAAGATCACTATAAAAGGCTGAGGAATCACTCTGAGAGAAGGTTGCCTGAACCACGAACATTCAAGCTAACATTTGAACTGTAACCAAAAAATATTCTCAAGTCATTCAAATTCAATCCTCAAGCCTACATTACGAAGGAAATCAATCCAACACTCACCTGTGAAGGAAAGACAACTTCTATCAGTTGAAGAGGAAATATTTGAAGAATCAAGGGGTCTACATTCCACGGAGGATTGTAGGAAGGTTCAAGGTCGAACCAGTCTCAAGTTTTTGGAGGGCTTCGTGATCAAATCCAAGAAGCTTGAGCAAGTGGGTTGTAGTAGCAAAGCGGCAGATCTTGTGAAGAAGCCGAGTCGCACGAGAAGCCGATTGTGTGACCAAGGCATCTCGGATCGAGTCCCAAAGGATCAAGTCATTTTGTGTGATCAAGACTTGTATCTGGATCGTTAACCACTCTGTATATTGATCAATACTTAGTGGGTTCCTCCAGGAGTTGGAGAAAGAGAGGAGTAGAAGAATTACCCCATCTTGAACCTCTATAAAAACTTATTGTGTCATTTACATTTCAGTACCTTAATTTCTGCATATTATTTTTATATTTGCTGATAAATTTGCTATTCAATTGATAATCAACCAAGTGCTAAAACCATATATTAAAACAAACTTAACCAAATTCAAGGGTGTTAAGTCTTCCAATGAAAAACATATCACAAATCGAGTTAAGTCTTTAGTCAAAACAGTTGAGTTATTCTATCAACGGCTCGATCAGTCGTTGAGTGACTAACTCGATGATTAACTAACTTAGTTGTCCATCAAGGACTCATTTGTGAAGTATTAACTCTGAACATTTTAAAAAGGACTAAATCGAAAAGTTGGTAAGGTTTATTCAACCCCCCTCCCCTTCTAAACCTTACACTCACACTCCTTGGGACCTACACGTTGGAATCTTAAATTCCAACATGAATTCCAACATTTTATACCAGCGGTTTTGTTTACCGTTGGAATTTTCATTGGAATTTTCCAACGGTCTTGGAATTTCCGTTGGAATTTTAAACATTCCAACAGTTTTCTATTTGGTTGGAATTGTTTTATTGGAATTTGATTGTTTTCTTGTAGTGTATTTTTTCATACAAATAATGCCGATCAATTAAGTCATGGACTTAATAATTGGGTCTAATTTTGTTTATAATTTGATTTTATATAGAATATTTCTTAACATGACTTTTCAGCCATACAGAATGCGAACCTTAATGCTTGTATTGTTGAATGTATTTGTGCGTCATTTTTATGATAAAATAATGATTATTTGGAAATAAAGTGTGCATACTTGACACAATGTTCTTTTACCGTTTTTTAGGTCTCGACTATTTTTAGCCCTAGGGAATCAAGTTATATAAATTGTCGTGTCAAAATATTAATTATAGAAAACTGATTAGTAATCAACAATTAAAATTTGAAGTAGCGGTGATTAATAATTAACAAACATCTATGTGAGCCATGATTTTGGAACCTCGCTTTATGAAAATCTTCACTTTTCCAAGACTCTTGCAAATTTGAAATGTATCCTAAAGTGTATGCATCATGCATGTATCGTGATATTAGTGTTGAAATATAATATACATTTAGTTTAATGTAGTCCTTTTATGGTTAGGATTTTAGTCCTTTTAGGATTAGATTTTCTATTTGCCTATATAAGGCTCTCCTTTGTTTCTTCGTAATTCACTTTTGATTTTGCATAATAAGAATACAAGTACTTTATGGCTTCTTTGATTTCAACATGGTATCAAAAGCCAAATTTTTCGTTCGTTTTTCTTTCTGCCTCGTTTCTTGGTTCTGATTTTGTTTTGTTATCGCTAGTTTTGGGTTCCGATTTGGTTAGTTTTTATTTGTTTTGGGGGTTACGTTTTGGGGATCTTTTTTCTTCGTCATGGTTGTTCTTAAGGATGACTCTCTTCAGGCAATTAGCGTGCAGTTGGATGGGAAAAACTATTCGTATTGGAGTTATGTTATGAAAACAGATTGCAATGTAAATCTATGTGGGGTTATGTTACTAGAACAAAGGCTAAACCTACGAAACCTGGTTCGGATGGTGCAGATCCCTTGGAGGCTTGGGAAGCGGATAATTCGAAGATTATTACTTGGATTAATAATTCAGTTTCGCAATCTATAGGGGCTTAGTTGGCGAAGTATGAGACTGCGAAGAAAATTTGGGACCATTTGGCACGGTTGTATACACAGTCCAACTTTGCCAAACAATATCACTTGGAGGCTGATATTCGCGCTTTAAAATAGAAGGATATGAGTATTCAGAAGTTTTATTCCGCTATGTCATATTTAAGGATCAATTGTAAACTATCTGAATCGACGATTTGCAAGCTTTTGTGCCCTATGTTACACGCCGAGAAGAACAACGATTGGTGCAATTTTTTATGGCTCTTCGTTCTGATTTTGAGGGGTTGCGTGGTAGTATTCTGCATCGAAGCCCATTACCTTCAGTCAGATCGAGTGGTCAATGAACTTTTAGTCAAGAAATACGACTTGGACTCACGCGATAAGGGGTTCGTTTCAACATCTATCGCATCGTTTTTGCCGCACCACAAAAGTCGATTAATAATAATCCCAATCGAGATGAATTCAAGGACACATGTTGATGAATGTGCGTTTTGCCACCAAAAGAATCATTGGAAGGCTCGGTGTCCCTTGTTATTGAATAAAGGTAAACCACAACAATGAGATCCCAACAAAGCGAAGACTCAGTTCCAAAGAACAACGAGCTTCACGTCCTCCATAGCAAGAAGAACCAGACACCATCGCCATCCCAATGGTCTCGTAGACCACCTCCTCCGAGCAATGTAGTCAGCCGCATAATCATTGGATCCGTATATATTTGAGCGAGTTTCAAAAGTTCGTTGCCTCATGACCACATGATATATCTGCCTCATCAAATATAGGTTTGTCTCATTCTAATTCTTGGTATGTCTTCACTCTTGTGGATCTTAGATTCTGGAGCTTCCCATCATATGTCACCTAGTATGTCGTCTTTTGTCTCTTTGTCTTCTAATCCGTCGTGTCAGTTCTAACTACGATGGTACTCAATGGCATTAGTAGGAATTGGTTCGATTGTCACACTTTGTTTTTCTATTCCTAATGTTTATTATGTTCCTAATCGACCTTGAACTGGTTTCGGTTAGCCAATTATGTGTGTCCGGTTATTTAGTCTCATTTTCTTCTTCTATTTGTTCTATACGGGACTCGTAGTCTCGGGAAGTTTGATTGGGACAAGTCGTAAGCAAGGAGGACTTTATGTTTTGGATCACTCAAAATACCGAAAGCTACAACTTTTAGTGTGGATTTGTCATCTTTTTGTTTGAGTCGTTCGTCTTCAGATTTTTACTTATGGCATTCTCGTTTAGGTCATGTGTCTGCTTCTCGTTTATAGTTTTTAGTTTCTACTGGTGTCTTCGGAGATTTGAAATCTCATGATATTTTTTATTGTAATGGTTGCAAACTCGCAAAATTTTCTGCTTTACCTTTCAATAAAAGTGTTTATGTTTCTCGTGCGCCTTTTGATCTTGTTCATTCTGATGTATAGGACCTTCCCTTAACAACACAAAGGGAGGATCTCGATGTTATGTTTCGTTTATTGATGATTATACATATTATTGTTGGGTTTATCTTATGAAACAACGTTCGATTTTTCAACATCTTACGCAACTTTCGAGCACTTGTGAGAACCCAACATTCGACCACCAAAAAGTGTTTTCATTGTGACTTGGGTGGGGAATATTTTTCCAATGCTTTTCTTACTTTACTTACTTGATGGTACGATGCGACGACAAACATCTTCATGACGGATACCCCCGAGCAAAATGGTTTTGCAGAGAGAAAACATAGACATCTTGTAGAAAAGCGCTAGGTCTCTTTTGTTGTCTACTAGTGTTCTAGTGTTTTTGGGGGAAGCGAGTTTCACTTTGCTACCTATTTGATTAATAGAATTCCTACTTCGCATAATTCGGGTTTGACACCTTTTGAGAAGTTGTATGGGTATGCTCGATTATTTGTCTTTGCACGTATTTGGTTCTACTTGTTTTGTCCTTCAACCTCAAGTTGAACGTACTAAATTGACCTCGCGATGATGCGCTTTATGTGTTATTATTAGTTATGGGGAAGGACAAATGTTATCGTTATTTTGATCCGATTAGCCAAAAATTATATGTCTCGCGTCATGTAGTGTTTCTTGAACATATTCCATTCTTTTTCTCCGATTGGCTCCCATAATGTATCCGTGTCGATCTCATTCCTATTGACCCTTTTCTTGGTGCGAGTCCACTACTAACGGTTCTGCAGGTTCTGGTACATTGACTTCTGGTTATGATATGACTGATTCTTCTGCTACTGATGATGTCCCGTCAACTTCTCCAACTGCAGCTCATTATATTGCTTATCGTCAATCCACATGTATCCGTAAGTCTACTAAGTTACCAGATTTTGTTGACTCTTGTTATTCTAGTTCATTTGTCTCTTTTTTGGCCTCTCTTCATCGTATTTCTGAGCCTTCATCCTATAGAGAGGTGATTCGTGATCCACTTTGGCAGGATGCTATTGCTGAGGAACTTACTGCTTTGCATCATACTCATACTTGGGACTTTGTACCTTTACCACTGGGAAAACATGCAATTGGATGTCTTTGGGTCTACAAAATCAAAACAAAATCTGATGGGTCTATTGAAAGATATAAAGCCCGACTGGTTGCTAAGGGTAATACTCAGGAGTATGGGATCGATTATGAGGAGACATTTGCGCCTGTTACAAAGATGACAACTATTTGTACCCTTCTTGCAGTCGTCTCGGTTCGTCGATGGGGTATATCTTAGATGGATGTAAAGCATGCTTTTTTGAATGGTGATCTTGTTGACGTAGTATACATGCGACCTCCTCTGGTGTTGCCCATCAACCAGGTGAAGTTTATAAGCTTTGTAAAGCTCTTTATGGCCTTAAGCAAGCCTCTAGAGCGTGGTATGAAAAGTTTACTTGTGTTGTTACTTCTCTTGGTTTTCGACCAAGTGATCATGATTCAGCCTTGTTTGTCAAAAGTACTACAACAGGTCATATTTTACTTGCTTTATATGTTGATGATATGATTATTACTGGTGATGATCTTGATGGTATAGAAACTTTGAAGTCTACGTTAGCTCATTCTTTTGCTATGAAAGATTTGGGTCCACTCCGTTATTTTCTTGGTATTGAGGTTGCCTCTTCCCCACAGGGTTATCTTTTGTCTCAATCAAAGTATATTACTGATATATTTGAGCGTGCATGTAACAAGATTGTTGATACTCTGCTTGAGACTAATGCTCGATATTCTCCCTCTTATGGTTCTCCCTTGTCGGATCCCAGTTTATATCGTGTTGTTGTTGGCAGTTTGGTTTATCTCACAGTTACTCGTCTAGATATTACACATGTTGTTCATGTGGTTAGTTAGTTTGTTACTTCTCCTCTGATTCATTGGGTTGTTGTTTCGCATATTCTTAGATATCTTCGGGAACTCAGTTTCAGAGTCTTTTACTTCCGTCTAGTTCTTCTTTGGAGCTGCGTGCATACTCAGATGCTGATTGGGCTAGCGATCCTACAAATCGCAAATCTATCACTGGTTTTTGTGTGTTTCTGGGTGACTTTCTCATTTCTTGGAAGAGTAAGAAACAAGATGTGGTTTCTAGATCTTCCACAGAAGCTGAGTATCGCGTCATGGCAACTACTGCTTGTGAGATAGTTTGGTTACGTTGGTTGCTAGCAGATATGGGTGTTTTTCTTGATCGTCCCACCCCGTTGCATTGTGATAATAAGAGTGATATTGATTGTCCCAATATCTGATTTTCATGAGAGGACTAAACATATTGAGATTGATTGCCATATTATTCGACATTATTATCAGACAGGTATCATCACATTATCTTTTGTCTCTTCTTTTGTGCAGATTGTTGATGTGTTTGCCAAGGCACATTACTTTTCGCGTTTTCGTTTCTTGTTTGACAAACTCTCAATGCTTCTTGCGGTTGCATCGTAAGTTTGAGGGCGAGTGTTGAAACATAATATATATTTAGTTTTTTTATTTAAGTGTAGTCCTTTTATGGTTAGGATTTTAGCCCTTTTAGGATTAGGTTTTCTATTTGCCTATATAAGGCTCTCTTTTGTTTCTTTGTAATTCACTTTTGATTTTGCATAATAAGAATACAGGTACTTTATGGTTTCTTTGATTTCAACAATTAATATATTTAATCTCGCTTTCAATGGCTTTTTTGTTTGGGTTTGGCATCTTTTTGTTTGTTGTTTTTGTGTATTTGTCCTTGCTAATGATTAATTACTTTCTTATCTTACGTCTGGTTCAAGTGCATGGTGTATTTTGTATTTAACCCTTTATTAGTATAACTCAGTTTTCTAGACTTCATTTGACTACATAGTCATTATAAAGGCGGATGATCTTTCTCTGATAGGTCCACCAGGTAAATCCAGATGCAGTTATAGGCAGGGGCGGAACCAGGACTTCTCATAGGAGGGCCAATAGTACAAAAAATTGTAACCATATATATATATATATATATATATACACCCACATACATACAAGGTAATAAATTTAAATATATTATATATGCATAAAAAATACATTAATATTTTCCATAGAAAATACATTAATTCTCATTAGCAAATATAACAATAATAAATTAAGCGTTATCCCACTATATGTGTCGACTCTATGGATCATATATATCACGCTATTATTTTTGGTCAAAAGTCATATTTTTATTTATTTCTATATATAACATGTCTTTTTTAATAGTTTCTTTTCAAGTCTTAATCAATTAAAACTTAACATTTCTCTCTTGTATATCACGGAAATCATCTAAATTTGAATCTATACAAAAAAAAATTGTAGTTTACTTTTCAATATACATTAGCAAACAATTTTTTTTAACACTAGCAAATAATAATTAAGAAATTTATTTTCTATTTTCATTTCTTTCTTTTGATGAATCAAAAGGAGAAGATTTTATATTTATTACAATACAATAAATACATAAGGTCTACAAGATCTCAGTTTAGCTTATTAAAATTAATGGGTCATATTGTGGCCTTTAATAAAATTTACCAATAAATTATAGGCACAAGGATTAAAAAGGATTTGGAATTATAATAAATAATTAAAACGAAAAAAATAAATAATTAGAAACATTCAACAAATTGAAGACATGACAGGGGAACAAAGATAAATGGATTTTAATTAGAAGCTATATATTATTATTTGGATTTTTATACGCACACTATATATAAAACTAAGAATTACGAGACAAAAAAACTCAACATTAAGTTAATTAATATAAAGATATAAAAAAAAAAAACATCGTCTCTATAGACATACATACAATGAGATATACACACATATACATACATGGAGTAAAAAAAAAAAAAAAAAAAAAAAAAGTTAGGTAGGGGGCGATTAGAGTTTATAATAATAAGACAACATTAACGTGCGTCACCCCTGGTACTTTTTATAGGTAGTGTGGATGTGAGTTAGAGTTTATAATAATAGTGTAGGACAACCTTCCCGTGTTAGTTCACCAAGAAATTTGGATGTCGTAACAACTTTTATATAACTTTTAAGATGGAGATTCGTGAATGATGTGCTCAATCACACCATTCTTAAGATGGGGTATAATGAACAACATTAAATCATATTGTTGGAAAATGGAGAAATCAAACCGCGATACTTCATTAACTTGCATATTTCTCCTCCTACTTTACCGTTGCATCATACCGATCGAGGCAACATCTTTCAAATTTAACTTTTATTACTATGCGGGGTTCAATTTGAGTTATATATAAATATTATCTCATATGGAAGTCGATCATCGCAGTTCTTAAGATGTATGCTAAACTTGGTGACATATTTACTTTATTCTTAATATTTGACTATTTTGTATTATATGCTACAATTCGATGTGCATTATGTAAATATATATTGGGTCTCATATTCTTTTTTTGCACAAAATTCATGTTTTTTCACTTTTTAGAGTTTACTAGTAGATAAATGTACAGTGAGACGTAATTTAATCTTTCTAGAATTTTAATAGAGAAAACAAAGAGAACCTAAAACTAATCCAACTATTACAGTAACAAATACAACGAAGAATTTAACATAGCCTAAACAAACTCAAAATTATAAATAAAAAAAAGAAAGAAAGAAAGACACCATTTCTTAAGCTGATAAAATTTGGAGGGGTAAATGCAACACTTATAACAGTACTGAAGGTTGAAGTTTAAACATTATGGAAAGTAAAATATTATGAGGTCTGGGTTTGGTCCAGTGTGTCCCAACCTACAACTATAAGTTGGGCCTGGTAAGTAGCAATAGTTGGACTAATTGAAATTGGGTCGGATGTTGGGCCAGTGTCCAGTGATGAAACAACTTGTAGGTGGTATCTATCTTGATTCTTACAATTTCTTAAATTATTTGCACAACATATATATTGGCAAAACTAAAGAGCAACCAAAAAAAATCTAGTGAAATTGCATTTTTTTTATAGAATCAAAATAAATTTCATTTGATGAATGAAGAAACTACAACCGATTACAACAACAAGTGAA
Source organism: Rehmannia glutinosa (assembly GCA_016081115.2). Classification (NCBI taxonomy): domain Eukaryota; kingdom Viridiplantae; phylum Streptophyta; class Magnoliopsida; order Lamiales; family Orobanchaceae; genus Rehmannia; species Rehmannia glutinosa. The sequence continues at coordinate 31,355 of JABTTQ020002124.1, forward strand.
AAAAAACACAACAACAAGTGAAAAAATAAAGAATTTTGCGAAATAGATCTAATTTAGATTTAGAACTTAGCAACGGAGGGTATTTGGACAAAACACATACTAAAGATGATCTCGATTTTGTCATGTATCATCAGGTAATGGCCCATCTGATCTTCTCAACAAAATCCCACATATGGGACAAACTTATTAATTGAATAAAATCACATATTGAGGACAAATTTATTTAGATTAAAATCAATGTAAATTATTTTTTCCATCCCCCATAGCTCATAGGATGATGGGGAAGAAACAGATGATGAGAGTAGTGTCCCAAAGTTAACTAAATACAATCCTAAGACAGATAGTAAGAATCCTAACATAAAACTGGGTCTTGTTTTTAGTTCAAAAAAGGAAGCTAAGGAAGTTATTGAGGCATACAGTCTTAGGAGGGGAATGATAATCAAATTTGTGTTTAATGATAAAAGAAGATTAAAAACAGTGTACAAAAAAGAGGGGTGTGATTGGTATGTCTATGCATCACCTATGCAGAATGACAAATCATGGCAAGTGAAGGGGTTTAATTCAATTCACAATAAGTGTGCATGGAACTACAACAACCCCACTCTCAAGTCTGGTTGGATTGGAAAAACATTTGTGAAAAAATTCAAAGACAATCCAAAGCTAGGGATAAATGAGTTTAGAAATGAATTTTGTACAATCCCATGGTGTTATGTTTTGTAATGTATGTCTTTTATGTTAAACCTGTTTGTTATTAATCACATTGAACATGAATAGAAGCATCATTTAATTGAAAACAAAGAGTCACTATAATTACACAATCAAAGAGTCACTCAATTACAAAAGCATCATAAAATACACAAATAGTGATACAATTATTCAGTTACATTAAGAATACAACACCAACACCAACAAATACACAAACAACGACATAGAAATACAAAATCAAAGATCTATTTTTTTTTCTTTAATTCAACAACTTCATGGTCCAACATAGCAAGCCTACTATTAGCCATGTTGATCTCAGATTTCAATTTGCCATCTTTCGACTGGAATGCTTTGATCTCTTCTTGTAACTTGTTAATATTCGAAAACAATTCGGGTATGATTTGCTTGGATCTAGAATATATTTCATCATCCGCCCATTTGAAATGCCCGCAATATCCATTTTGCTGGGGTTAAAAAAAACAAAATGTCAAAAATATGCCCATTTTCACAGCCAAAAAAAAAAAGCAAAAAAAATAAAATTTACCCCATATCTAGGACATGCTCAAAATCTTATACCAGGATTTGATTTCATCCAAGAAGGCTTCAATAATGCATTCATTCCACAATTGCAATACATTCCCTCATTATTGACGGTATTGACCGAAGTGAAAAATTTAGAAGAGCTATGAGTAAAAGATTTCTTCTTTGTGAGGCTTTAGAAATGAAGAACAAGTAAAAAATGAACTAAGGAATAAAAACACAAGCTTTAAATAAAAGATTACCTGTTGTAGCAAGTTTCTAGATAACATTTGTGATCTACTAACGGCAGGTAGTGATAGTGATTAAAACTTCTAACGTTGGGTACTAAACTTGATTAAGTTGGAACATTGGGTATCAAAAGCAAAAGATAGGTAAACTTGGGGTACTAAGTCCTGAAATTATCCCAATGAAAAAACTTACAATTGATTACAACAACAACGATAAAAAGTTGTAAGCCACACGATCATAAACCTATACAGATCTAAAATAAAAAAATTAAACCTAGATAGATCTAATTGATGCGTAGAATTAGAACTTTGCAACGGAGGTGCTGGATAAAACACATGCCAAAGATTATCTCATTTTTGTCATGTATCGTCAGGTAATGACACATCTAATCTTCTCAACAAAATTACACATATGTGACAAACTTATTAACTGAATAAAATCATATATTGGGGACAAATTTATTTAGATTAAAATCAATGTAAATTATTTCCTCCATCCCCATAGCTCATAGGATGATGGGGGAAGAAAAAGAGAAATAAGATGGACGAGCAAAAGCAGCTATGGTTTTGAGAGAAGAAAAAGTGTTTGAAATTGCATTATTTGATATTGCGCTATATAATCTAATTTCGTGAATTTAACAGGTCCACACTCATATTTGAATTCAACAAGTTCCATATTCATATTTCAAAATTCAAAGCTTACCTAATTTTGTATCGTTCTTGTGTCCGTATTAAAAAAATGCATTGTTCGAAAATTCAAGTCCTAGTTCAGTAAAAATAAATCAAACCAAACAGAGTTGAACTTCAAGATGTTTCCAGTTAATCTAATTTCTTATTAAGCTTTGCCAAATTTTAGTATGGTTATATAACGGCATATAAAAATAGGCTCGATGAGTCATTCATGTTACACGAGAACTACTCTTTAGCAGGACTGGATCGAATCGAAACAAACCAAGCTTTTGAGAGCTTGAGTTTGACTCGTTCATTATCTAGTTGAATTCGAGCTTGAATTTATCAAGTATATTGATGGCTCACGAACTTTTTTGAGCTTGATCGAGCCTAAACGAGCTTAGTAAATATCAATTATAAATTAAAGTTATTCTTCAATTTTTATTACAAAAATAAAATTGTATATTTCTAAAACGCATAATATACTATTATAACATATGATTCTATTAAAACAAATACATTTATTTAAATATTTTTATATTAATCATAAGTAAAAGTATAAATATTAAAATTAAAATCAAACTATTAGTTTAACTTATACGAGCTTACTAATGAGGAACTCACAAACTTATTAACGAGTCCGGTCACGAGCTAACGAAATGAATATCTCCGAGTTTGAATTTGGTTCATTTATTTTAACGAGCCTCGATGAAACAAACTCGAACAAGATTTTATTGAGTCGAACTCCGAATAGCTCACGAGCGGCTTATACGCCCTACTCTTTAGAGTATTAAAAATGTAAACAATCAATCGAACGATAATTTGGAGGCATAGATATACTATTTACATGTTGGATCCTAATTTACTTAACCCAATTTAATGAAATTTATATAAATTCGTATGTTGATTTGTATAAGAAGTTGTTGGGCGCAGCCAGTCGTGTCGAGATTTGAGATTTGATTTATCCGGATTTTCGGACAAATCACACCAACAAGATGATGGCAAAAAAATAAATGACTCGACGAGATAATAAAATGCACACAGAGATTTTACGTGGTTTGTCAAAACCCGCCACGTTCACGAGAGGATCGAACCCAAGAAAATAAAACTCTCGTACAACCACTTTACTAGCTATCAAAAACATTCTCTCCAAACCCTTTGTATTGCCCAAGAGAAAAAAAATACCCCGAGTATTTCCCCTCACTTATCATAATTTGACTCACACAAATTGATCACCACGGCATGAGACCCAAAAAGGTTTAAACTCCTCCAATGTCACTCATAATTTCCTATCATCCCATCAAATACAAGATAGATAATCCCATCCGCCTTCACGAACACCAAACCACCGACAAATATCATTGGGAGCCCAATGAAAGTGACGCCCTTTCACAAACAAGTTCAAAGCAATCGGCTTATTATAATTATCAAACTCAATCCACATATTTGAATAAAAGTATTTAATAACTTCATCATCATTCATGATAAACAATCACGCTAATGTATTTTGAATTTGACATATCTTCAAAATTACAAATCTAACGCTAAATTAGAAAAATCACAATAATTGATATATTATCTCAAAATAACAACATTGTAAAATATTATAACAACATTGCAAAAATTAAAATTTCATGTTATTTTATCTGGAAAAAACTGGTTGTTAAAAACAAAAATTCACATAACAAGGATATTACCTCTACCTGTTGTTTGAGTGTCGCCTACAGCCACTGTCGCCCATTGCCGCCCAACGCCACCGCTGGAAAAATTAAAATTTCATGTTATTTCATCTAGAAAAAAACTGTTTTTTTTTTCAAAAAAAAAATCACATAACAAGAATTTTGCTTCTACCCATTATTTGAGTGTCGCCCACAACCGCTGCCACTACTGACGCGCCCACCGCCGCTGCCACTGCCACCCATATGTGAACCTATATGTGATGTTTGTGTGTGATGTTTAGGAAGAAAAACTTCACCTAGGGTTTGAATGAGAAGATGGTGAAGCATCTGTAATATATAGAAGATAACGTACATGGGTGGAGTTTACTTTTTTCCGATATTAGAAGTCTCTTTTTCTTAACTAGCCCGGCTGTCATTTGTCCGTGTGGAATGGACAAGTTTGCTTTGACTTAATTTTCTTTTGCCTCTCAAGCAGATAAAGGTGCGCCAAGGATGCTTCTTTTCTAAGAAGAATAAGGGGTACCGATTAACTTTCCAGTTGTTTCCCTCCCAAGGGCAGGTTCTTACGCGTTACTCAACCGTCCGCCACTGGAAACACCACTTTCCATCCGACTTGCATGTGTTAAGCATGTCTCGAAAAAAAAGCGATAGCAAGGAAAGGAAATAAGAAGAGAAGAAGGCTAATAGAGATATAGGGGTATTAGGGATGTTGGGGTGCGCGTCTTTTTTATTTCCCCATGTGACCCCCATCATTCCAGGTCTTCTAAGGAAGACTGTCACACCTTCCTGCTTGCATTAGCTCATTAACTCAAGAGCAGCAAGAGCTCAATTAGCAACTGACCGGCTGCGTTAGCTCTTTTGTTAAACTAATAACTAGCCTAGGAATTCGGCTTGCAGGCCTGCAACCCTTGCAACTACCTTGTACTTCTAACAAATTTTCGACTACCTCCCAAGTTAATCTTTTATCCTCGCCTCCCCACCGGAAAATGCAAGAGGGGTTTTTATGAGGATAGGTAAGTAAAAATGACTTTGGGAGGAATTCGATCTCTTCAATCTCGGTGACTACACATATGAGGTTTTTGATAATCTACCATCTCGAGGATCGAAATGTTTGGAGTAGTATAAGATAGTTGAGGATTTTGTGCATTTGAAACCCAGTCATGGATTCAATTCATGATCAAACGAGTAAATGGCAAAGTAGAGTCAATTTCACATGACTTTTTTCGGGTAGTCAAATCCAACTCAAATCAATGTTTTATTTTTCTTTAAATTATTGAGTCGTGATTGAATTAAGTCCTCATCCAGCGGATTGGATTCAAGACTCAACTTGAGTCGTGGATTCAATCCACGATCCACTTTAATTTTTCTCAAATTCACCCCAATTATATAATATTTTCCTCAGGTGGCGCTTATTGACACCTCATTTTCCTCTAAACACACCCACCTTCATATAATTCCAAAAATGGCATTCACTTAAAAGATTATATTACCCTTACTTAAAAGAAGTTCTAAATATACTCACATCATTCACCCACATTCTTCTTTTTCTCGAAGAAAGTTCAATTTTTTTTGTATAAACCCTAGATTTTCCAACGCCCAAATTGTTGAAGATTCGGACAATAAAATATTCATATCCTCAAATAATGAATGTATATTCTTAGTTTATAGCATAAAATATGTTATTTCTCAAATTTTCAGTCGAAAAATACTATTGCATAGTAGCAAATTGCTACACTTAGCACGATCATGCACTATGACAAAAAATTCATTGGGTCATCGTGCCACATCCATCGTGCCATCGTTCCACATGGCACAATGGCAAAAAACTCATCGTGCCATCTGGCATGATGGCAAAAATGACATCATCCATCGTGCCATGTGGCATGATGGCAAAAAGCTTGTCTGCGCCATCGTGCCCTAGGGTTTTTTTATGAAAGGGTAAAATTGGAAAAAAATGGGGTGTATTTAACAATTGGGTTATATTTTAAAAAGTGGGGGTTGGTGTATTTAGAAAATGGGTGTGTGTAGAGGAAAAGGTGGTGTCAATAGTAGAGATGCTAAGCAAGGCCCGTGACCCGAATGGCCCGAACCGTTTAAACCGGGAAAAAAAGAGGGTTAGGGTGAATTATTTTGGCCTCGGACCGTTTAGCCCGAGGCCCATTAGCTGGCTAGTAGATTAACGGGCTAGCCCGCTAGCAAATCAATTGTATTTTTTTAAGAAAAATAAATATAATTCTAATATTATAAATCTATTTAATTACATATTACCTATTACTAAATATAATTTTTCAAGCTCACATCTCCTCATTTTTAATAGGTTTAAATATATAATTCTTAAAACTATGACTTATAATCATATGAATATCTTTTTTAAAAAAGTATTATTTTTTTATTTTATATCGATATATATTATATAATGCTATTTTTTTTATTATAGTTTTATTTTAAAATTTTAGATCATAAAATATTTAAATTTTATAATTCTGTTAATGCAATATAATTATAAACTATGCAGGATTTTTTTATAATGAATACTTTAACTTAACATGTTAAACTTAAGTGATATATATGTTCGAGTTTAAAATTTTAGATTTAAATATATTATTTTTTATTTGTTTGACTTATAGCCCGATAGTAGCCCGTTTAGCTCGAAACCCGCTAGGGTTAGTGTTAGATTTGCAATATACTATCCCACTTAATAGTGATCCGTTTAGCCCGAAGCCCGTTAGGATTAACCCTATATGGCTAGGGCCAGCATGTTTAACATCTATAGTCAATAGCGCCACCCTTTCCCCAATTTATAATATTCTCCGCGTTATTTGTTTTCAATATAATTTATAATTTATTTAATTTGTGTTATCGTCCGTATTGCTGTGCCGAGTATACCTTGGAATAGTGGGAATGACGGACTGTAGTCACTTTACCATAAAGTGGAAATGGGTACAGAGTTTGTCAGCTAAAGTTGAAAAACAAATTCAACGTGAAGCTCGGGTTATTTTTCAATATGTGCATTTGCCACAGATTTTTTTTTGTTTTTATAGTGGGTTGGGAGATTTTTAAAAAATAGGTGTAGGGCGCCTTAGAAAGGCGCCTACTAAGTAGGCGCCACTACCAAGAGCTCTTCTTACACTTTTTTTTTTAAAAATAGCTTCAAAGAGGCGCCCGCCAAACCCGACACTGCACTTGGGGCGCCATTAGGAAGGCGTCTACCCCTCTATAAATGGCGTTCCCCCATTTTTTAAATTTTCTTTTAAATATTAAATAAAAATACAATTTTTGGATAACTATAATATGAAATATCACCTGGATCAAAACCCGATTAAATAATAAAAACTACAACGAATATTTAAAACCAACAAGAAATTACACATTAAAAAAACTGGAATAAGAAATGTCATCCCCATTATTCGAATATATACGAATCAATTCGAATAATCGTATTTAAAATTTTAATATATCTCTTATATGTTTGGAATAAGAGATATTTCTTAGTAGGAGTAAATGTGTTTTCTTGATTCTTTTCAATTTTATCGAGTGCAAAGTGACCGACCCTAATTTATACTAAAACAACTCTTTAAATAACCCAACAATAAATACATATTAGAATTTTAAGTACGATTATTAGAAATGATTCGTATATATTCGAATAATGGGGATGGCGTTTCTTATTCCGATTTTTTAATGTGTAATTTTCTTGTTCATTTTTAAATATTTGTTGTAGTTTTTATTATTTAATCGGGTTTTGATCCAATGATGTTTTATATTATAGTTATCCAAAAATTGTATTTTTATTTAATATTTAAAAGAAAATTTAAAAAATAAGGGACGCCAATTATAGAGGGATGAGCGCCCTTCCTAATGGCGCCCAAGTGCGGTGTGTCGGGTTTGGCAGCGCCTCTTTGAGGCCACGCTTTTTTTTAAAAAAAAGTTAAGTGTGCGATAAAGCGCCCTTGGTAGTGGCGCCTACGGAAGGGCGCCTACACCTATTTTTTTAAAAACCTCCCAACCCACTATAAAAAAAAAAAAATCTGTGGCAAATGCCACAGTTGAAAAATAACCCGTGAAGCTCCTTGTTTATTGGGCCCAGATCTCGAAGCTTCTTCAAGTGTTCTTCAATTCACTATTTTTTTTTTCTTTTAGTAGAGTTCATAAAGATTAAAGAATAATGGCTTTTTTTCAATTCTTTTTTTTTAATCCTTATATATAACGCACTATACATTTTCTCAATCAAGAGATTGTTTGATTGTAGCAACATCCAAAGGACACACAGGGACGGACACAGAAATTTACGCTTAGGGGGGCAAAATTCAGGAGCGGCCTTGGGGCGGCGCAGATGGTGCCGCCGCACAGAGGGGCCACCGGCGGAGGCCCCTGAATTTTTTTTATATATGTATATATACAATGGTGTAACCATGAATTATTACGGGTAGGCCGATACACGAAATAGGGGTGAACCAGATAAAAAAAACTAAAAAATACACATAAATATTAACTATTTTTTTAAAAAAAAATACCTTAATTTAAAAATGGGGGCAAGATATATATTTTTTTAATATATATTATTTTTTGCTCTAGGCCCTCGAAACCTTGGACCAGCTCTGGCAAAATCAAATCTAATATAAATAAAAACAAAACATACAAGTTTTTACAACTAAATTACATGAAAATTGAGGGGTAGGGGGCAAGATATTTTGGTTTATATTTATATATACTATATTAATTTATTAAATAATATATTATAGGGGTTCAATCACAAAATGGGGGCGGTTGCCACCACCACCACCAAAACCTTTAACTATTCACCGAACTAAAATAAATCGATTACCGACTGAATTAACCGAATTGATTCGGATAACGGTTAACCGGAAAAAAAAATCAGTTAGTTGGACACCCCTAGTTTTTACTCCCCATAAGAAAATGAGTTATGCTTTTACTCTCTCTTCATGTATAAATTTGTAAGTGACCTCTATTTGTCCTAATACATGGCTTTTATTTGTCCATAATAGGTGGATTTTAATTTTAGAAAATAAGTTTGTCTCATATGTGAGATTTTATTCCGAAGATTCAGATAAGTCATTACCTGATGATACATGATAAAAACGAGATCAATTTCATTAGTACATGTTTTGCCCAAGCGTCTTCGTTACGATATTCTGATTCTACGGATTAGTTTGATCTGTTTAGGTTTAATATTTTATTTTAAATTTGTATAGATTTATGATCATATAGGGCATACTATTTTTCAATCAATTTTGTATTCGGCTGTAAGTTTCTTATAATAAATGAATAAAATTCATTTTCATTCTCAAAAGTATTAAATTGTGATTTGGTCAAGATTTAATAAGTTGGGTTCTTTTGAATGTAGTAAATCAATTGACCAAAGTACTTTTTTTTTTATAGCTTTTAAGGAAAATTCTTTGAAATTTTATTTGTGTGGTTCACTTTTGGCTACTACTAACTAGAGAATTGAGATAAAACATCAAAATTTTATTGCATGACATTCTGTTAGGGGTTGGGGTGGTCACGGTTTCGGAACCGTCGGTTCTGGTTCCGATTTGGAACCCGGTTCTGGTTCCGATTTTAATCAGAACTGGTTCCCGTTTTAACCGAAATCGTTTGTTTATCTTTATATAGTTTTTTATTTTTTAAAAATGGTTGTTTCAGTTACAAAAGAAAGAGAAAAGGAAGAAAAAGACTTGGACTTAATGTTCAATTAAGCTGTCTATTTAATATTATAATAATATTAAACTATCTATCTATACTATTAAAGTATAGACAAATCAAAGATCACGTAGTTTGCTTACAAAATTTGGTTTAAAACGTGTCTCATGTAGTTACTAATATAAAACATTACAATAAACATTTAACATTTCTTCTAGCATATTTTAACCAAACAACATAAAAATCGTTGGTTTAAACCTTGAAATCGGCGGTTTTAATTGTCTGTTCCACCACGGTTCCATTTAACCATTGGTTCCACGGTTTTGAGACCAATAAACCAGAACCAGAACCGGAATCGGAATCGGTCTACACGGTTATGGTTCCGGTTTTGGAACCGTTGACCAGTTAACAGTTCCTGTAACCGTTGACCACGGTTCCAGTTTCAGTTTGGAATCCAGTTTCGGTTCTATTTAGCCACCCCTAGTTAGGAGTGGTAATTCAGGTCATCGAGTCGTATTCGTATTTAGTTTCGGGTCAATTTCGTATGCTCCAAATACATTTAAAAAAAAAGATAAATTAAATTCAAGATATTATATTTTAAGACAATTTGGCAACTTCCTGTTAGTCGTGTTCGTGTTCGGATTTCTCTTAGTAATTTCGGGTCGGAATTTTATCTCATGTTATTGTGTCGTATCAAATATAGGCGAGAAGTTAAGATAAAATTACGGATCGTGAATTCGTGATGGATTCCGGTTAAATTTGAATTCATCCCAAATTTGTCCCATTTCGGATATTAACAATTTAAGAGTGTTTCGATTGGTACGAGTTTGCTATTTTCAAACCAGATTTTATCCAAACCCAATCCCATTTAAAACATTTTATTATTTTTGAATTTGTGTTATATATATTCTGATTTTTTTATTTAGATTCAAAAAAAAAAAAAAAACAGTTTTTGATGCTATTTTTGAAAATATAATTTTAAATAAACCAATTTAGCGGTCTAATCACCGATTTTGGATTTGAAACATGTTTGTATGTTGATCTTTAATATTTTTGTGTGTTGGGTATCGCATCACTAGACTATTCAAAATCGATTCATTGTTATCTCTAACTAAAATACAAAATAACTATTTCCTCAAAAAAAAATTATCTATATTACGTCGACAATTTGTGTGACAATCATAACAAATAGACAAAACTTTATTTATTCATAATTTCATAGTACTTTAATTTTATGTTTCAAAACTAGCTACTACGCTTTTTATAACTTTTGAGTTATAGTTAGATGTATTATAAATGATACATATATAAATATGTATATTATGTGGTCATCCCACGTGGTATTAAAGTTGTCTAAAGTATAAAACAGAGAAATTAAAGTTACATCTCAGTGTCACCTATTACTTAGTTAACAAAAAAATAAAATGAAAAAAATCTACTTTCGATGTTTAAGTAAAAATGTTAAGTTTGCTTCCTCAAAAAAAAAAAAAAAATGTTAAGTTTGCACATAGGAGTGGACTGGAGGATGCATTGGATTCTATTGGCTGCCATGGTCCAGACACGCACATTTTGGATCCAAATTCTATTCCCATGAGATAATTCAAAGGTTGTTATATAGTGGGACTAATCTTTTGTATATATATAGTGGTTACAATTAAGAATAATCTGATAGGATTTAGATTCATTAATGCAATATTGTTACGTAAATGATTTGGGGCATAAGAGGCTATTATTATTAATTTTTTGCTTTTTTTTATTTAATTTGTTATGGATTTATCTTAACTTTAAATACTATTATTAATTTTATATTTTAGTTAATCTAATAAACAAATAATACTAAAATTGATTCAATTATATGTGATATTTTTTTAAATAATATAATATGTAATTTTATAATTGTTATTTGAATTTTGCATTAATTTCATTAAATTTAACATTATTTTGAATTTATTTAATTTAAAAAATAAAACATTTAATAAATATTATATTAAATAAAATTACTTATGTAGTAATTTTATCAATTATAATGTAATATAAATCAATATTAAATGAATAAAAGAAGAAATCTTCTGAGAATATTCTTTTCGGTCGTAAAGTAGTCAAGTAAAATCATTTGGAGATAAAATATATATTATGCACATATTATACACTAAAGTGGTGCAAATTCTGCATCAAAATAGTGCAGAATACTAGAAATACGCTATAATCTTCACGTGGATTGTACCTTAATCCCTCACCCCAATAGGGTGTTTTAATAGGAGGTTTATAATGTCAGATGAACTACACCGAGCTGAAATTTCAAATTTTGATTCAAGCTGAACCAAATTAATTTGGTTTTGTTCATATTACAACCCAAAAATAATTTCGTCATTTAAATTTGGTAGGAACTAAACCAAATCTTTTTATAGTAAAGGGAAAACAAAATTCTTACCTTATTAAAAATAAAAAACAATACCTGTTAATTAGCACAAAGTGAAATTGCATGCAACATACAACCAAAAGATACGTAACCAGTAAATAAAGTTAAAAATACATATACTTTACTATATCAAAATACGCGAAAAATCTGAGAACCATTGACCAATAAATAAAATGCATATTAATAACTCATCATCTACGCCCAAATGATAATTTACATGAATCAAAAAGAGAGATCAGTTAATTGTTTGTTTCTTAAATCAGAAAAAATAAATAGGGTTGAAGATGGTTAATGAAACTTTGAACTTTGGAGGAGCTTGAAGAACCGGAGATTGGGAAAGAGACTAATGGAATGAGGAGAAATTAAGAGGAAAACTAGAAAGAAGATTAAAAGTCAAAAGTCACAATCCAAATTATTAAATAAGATAGAAAAAGTACAAAAAAAATTATTTTCGATTTAGTTTTAGAAGATGAAATAGAATTGAAAAACTGCAAATTTACAATGAATTGTATTTTGCCTTGTTTGTGATGCGTCTAAGAGGGTGTTTGACTAAGCTTATTTAAAACATCTTATAAGCTTGTGTTGGAATTTTACAATAACAAATATAAAATTCATAAATTATCCTAGAACACGCGGAATAATTTCTAGGATAAAACATCATGCTATAATCATCAACGATTAATAGAATAATCAAAATACCTGGATACATCACAAGATCTGTATACGAAATACCTCAGTTGTGGATCTCCTACGAGCACGAACACAGACATCTCACGATCACGAACGAGGTTTGGTTTTATGGCCTTCCTCAACTAAATCTCTGCATTCCTTATGGGACCTTCGTTTTCCATCTTGATGTGGAGAATAGAAAACTATGTGCGATTTAGTATATTGGGGACCATAACCATAAAGTTCTTTATATAAGTATCAAATTAGGGTTCCCATAATCCCCTAGATTGATTCCTATCGGTATCTACTCTTTGTTTCCATATCAAATTCAGAAAGAGCTTAAGACTCCACGGATTTAGATCACTTAATTAGTCCATTAATAATTTAAATGACAAATATAATTGTAATTAAATATGTTGCCCACATATTAGGAATTAAATAATTCCTAACAATCTCCCACTTGGGCTACATATTGTTCCATAAACAATTATATTTCCTTATGTGCACAATTGTATGTCATTTATTCTTTGACTACTGCCTGACAATCTGGTCCATCTCATACACTAGCAATGAGATTATCCCAATTTTCATCACATCCAATATCGTGATTCAACCAAGATAATCACCATACCAAAGTGCACTTTCGATGACATGGATCAAATATGGAGAGCAACATGGAAATATCATGCAATGTGATCTTAATTATGCCTATTTCCAACCTGGTCCAACTTTAGTCTTTAATGAGATCAATCTATATGTAATGTAGAACATCACAAATAAACACAAAATTGAATTTAAAATAGAATAATCATCAACTATTCGAGAAAACCAAATGGTCCAAAAGTCGAAACTAAATACATAGAACATCAACTCCCACTAAACTAAGGTATGATCCATAATAATACTCATATGAGCAAAGATGCTCGTGAAAGTCCTTAAGTGTTAATACCTTAGTTAATGGACTTTGCTAGCATAAAATTCATCTTTATATGTTCTATGAAAAACTCGACTATTTCGAACTCTTTTCTTAACAACAAGAAACTTAATGTATCGACATCGAAGAGCTTCGTTGATCAATATGGCAAGACCGATTTATTGTCACATTTATCTTTCTTGGTAATTAAATACAATTCATAAGATGCAGTCTGGTGACAATAATTCGCAACCATATCCTTTGATAAGATGCCCCAAAATAAGCTAGAATGTAATTGTTATATTGGAATGAACTATGAGTGTCTCGCTTGGCACTCATTCCAACATATTTCTTCCAATTAGCGACTAAGTATAGCCAAACCGGATCGTGAATCGTATGGGCATCCTGAAAAATTAAAATCAGATCACCAAACGATCTCTATAAAGATCTCGATTTCCGATAAGTGAAAATAAATTTCTTTAGTTCTCTAAGAACACTTTATAAACCCTTTTATGACCTGCTTTCCGGATGATCCATTATAAGGGTTAACTATCTCGCCAAGTAGTTAGGCTATGTACGTTGTATCCAGACACGCACATACTTAAGCATACAAAAGATTTCCTAATATAAGTAGTCTTTTGCATATCCTTAACTTTATACTCATTCTTAGGGCAATTGAATGAGTGAAGCTTAATTTATTTAGTAATGGAATTCACTCCCTTTGAACCTATGGTACATACAATTATCAACTTTATTTATCTCATCGCCAAACGAAGAAACAACTTAATGATAATCAGTAACACCATAAATGGAGAGCTAGCTCAAAGCTACATGAGCAAAATATCATAATGATTCTAAAAAGTCTTTCAATAAACCAAAAGAAAAGTCTCTTTATAATCATCTCCATTCTCGATAAAATGTTGGATGACTATATATACCTAATATCTCCAACATTGCCCTTTTGAATCTCCCGGGTCTTAAATATTCATTTATGACCAATGAGTTTCACTACTTTATGCAATTTTGATGAGATTAGTAATTATCAAAATCATCCATCAATTTCATCTAGTTTTGAGGTTGTTGAGTTTGCCTTTTAGAAGTAACTTCTATATATTGGACAAGGAGTTCCTCAACATTATTTTGATGACCAAATTTGCTCCTTGTCAATGTTAGAAATAGAAACCTAATCATTACCAAGTGCAACTATATGAGGAAATGAAATTCCTCGTCAAAGATAATGTCTTTAATTTTATCTCCCACTCAAACTCAACTTCCTCAAAAAAAAACATTACATTCTATCCAAAAACCTTATAGAGTATCTAACAAAGCAACAACTTACATCTCATGAGTCCAGTTTACTTTATAGGCCTAGAGACCTTACCTTATTGGACAACCCCAAATATGCACTTGTCTAATATTAGACTTTTACATATTCAAAATCCTTAAAGGGTTTTAGTTTGTTGCATCTTAGTTCAGAACTCTATGAACACTAAATGTTACAGTCTTAAATGCCTCTCTATCAGAAAATATGGTAAAGAAAAATGACTAATCATATTTCTTACCACGCCCTTAATGTTATTCCATGTGTTTTGTACCATTTACGCTAGCATGCAAGTTTCTTCGATGAGACAATTGCATTAAAACTATAGGTTATCATTAATGACAATGAACCAAAATATTTGAATATAGAAAAAGACAGAATTTGCAATTTCCGCACGAACAAGAATAACCAAATTTGCTCAAAATGGAAATAGAGATTATGTCTCATCTAAATTCAAAATAACCGATTATTAATGATAATATAAGTCTCAGATAGCCTCATTTGTCACATGTTTTGCCATAGCCCTTATAGAGATGTATCTTTCAATATCATTTGGCTATTGACTTCACAGACAACCATGCATTAATATACTTTATGTGAGTAGTAAAATTATAATTTATCCACCAAAACACGTAAGGTACAAAACTAGACTAGCGAAATATAAACTAAATTGAGAAGCAATTCATTTTTAGGTATCCACCCTTATTGCAAAAGTAACATGTGAAATCCTTATCATATTTCTTTTGCATTCTAATTGTGGTGTCCAAGCGCAACTTCATTTCTTTATTCCGAGGATAGTCGCTAAATGAGTACTTAAAGTCTTTTCTCGCTCAAACTTTCTTTTCTCGCTCAATAAGACATAATCTCGTGGAAAGTCCACTGTTTTTGTAGAATATTTTAATTAACTAAAAATGTCTTATCACTACAAGAAAACTGGCCGATAGACACCACCAAAAAGACACCGGTTTTATGACTTTTTGGTGTCTTTTCCTTTTAACACCGGTTTTGTAAGAAACCGTGTCGATTAGTCTTTGTCGTTTGATAAACAACACCGGTTTCCTAGAACCGGTGTCTATTCTAAACAACATTCCAAAATAGACACGGTTTTGACCGGTTTTCAAACGGTGTCTATATATAAAAATTATTTTAGATTTGACACCATATCTTTCGACACCGGTTATAGAACCGGTGTCGTTATTTTTTAACACAGAATATTTAACACCGGTTTTACAAGGGTGTGGTTAGGAGTGTAGGACCCTTAGTTTTTTTTTTTTTTTTTTGTATAAGGACCTTTAGTAATTAGGGCTATTATCATCAAAAATAAAAACACCACCCTCTCGAGCCTCTCACCACCCCCGCGCCTCTCTCTCTCTCACCTCTCCCGTCGGTCGCCAACCTCTCTATCGAAGCCGCAGAGTTATTGTACGATGAAATTATTTTGCTGTTTTAGTTGAAGTTCATGTAGCATTTGGGGTGCATTTGGAGTAAAACATTATTTTGCCTCTTTTTATCACATTTAATTCTGCATTTTCCTATTCCAATATACCTCAAATCCCTGATTTCTTTTTTAAATTCCTTTTTTTCCATTACATTCTTCGGTGGATCTTTCACATAACACGGCCGTACAATCATGGTGGAGTAAAACATTCTCTTAATTTCTCGTTCGACCTGTGGCGGGCGAGAGTAACCAAGATGACAGGGGGTTCGCAGATGCCGAGCGTGGAAGGAGAGAGAGAACAATAAGCGTCGCGAGCGGCGTCGGAGGGCCATCGCCGCCAAGATATTCGCCGGACTCGCCACGGCAATTACAAGCTACCAAAGCATGCGACAACAATGAGGTGCTCAAGGCCCTCTGCGAGGAGGTTGGCTGGCGATTGAGCCCGATGGTACTACCTATCGCAAGGTAATTTTAGTTCTCTCGGTTTTCCTTCATTTTTTTTTACCATTAACTTGCTTTGTTTGACAATTTTTGCCTTGCTTCTTAAATTTCCTTTTTGATTATGCGACTAGTAATCTTGCTTGGTTTTTTTAATTATGTTTTGGTCGTTTTCACTTTTCGATGTTTTACTCATAGGCTTGAACGAAAATTGGTTGGTTTTTGGACTGAAATACGGGTTTATAATCTTCGTTATATAGGATTGGTTTAGATTAGAGGATTTCTTATAACGAAATTTGCTGAAATGCCTTGACAAAGAATGCCTATTAACTCGCTTGATAAAATGCCTCGTCACTTTGCTTGCTTTACTCCCAATGTCTCGATCCCATATGCACTTTGTGTTGGAGTGTTTTGCTTCAATTTGTGGGTCAACATGTCTTTGGGGCTGGTTCGGGTAGTGACAGGTGTTCTAGCCGGAAACGGGCTTTAACACATGTTTATTACGTAGTTGTTTGATGGACCACAAGTTAAATAATCATTTATGTATTTGAAATTTGTGTTTGAAGTACATTATCATGTAGACTTGTTGCATTTGATTCTTATGCTTGATGTTAAATTTCAAAGCTACCTTGATTTCAAAAGTGGAAACATTTTCTTGGAATAATTATACAGTAACTCGAGGAAGCTTTGCTTCTAAATTAACATGGAATAGCTAAGGTATCAAAACAAGTTTCTTTGGCTTTTGCAAAGAGGACACTTACCAGGTGTCGGAAATTTGAAGTTTCAGGAGCAAGTTGCTATCCGGATCCGGCACTCCGGCACCGCCTCGGTTCAATCAAACAGAGCTGCTGCTTGTAATTATGTTGAGGTACCATTTAATCTGCCTTGAGGTTGGTATTTCTTAACAAATACCCCCTCTTGAGGGTGCAACTTGTAAAATAGAAATGAATATCAAGAGGTATTTGTAATTTGAAAGATAATGATCGATCTCAAGGGTATCTTTTTGTAATTATCCCTAATTTGTAATATTGGACACTTTGATGTACGGGTTTTGCAACAATGAAAGAAAAAGCTTTAAAGAGGGCGATTTAACCAAGACGAGGTTTTACGTTCGATTGAAGAAAGAATGTTAGCGAGAAAAAACAAAGAGTTCTCGAGAAGTGATCAAATCGAAGTGATCTTTGCCAAGGGAATTGCTTTAATGGATGTGGGGAAAGAAAAGCTTGGTTCGGAGGCCTTGTGTGCCTGTTGTAGACAATAATAAACCCGACCTTGCGGTCGGTTGTACAGCCGATAAATAGAGGTAAGCATCTCTTATACCTAACCCGTGAACGAGCTAAGTTAACTCATAGTAATTGTCTTTAGCTCTTGAGTTTCTTTTTCTCTTATTGAATTTCTTCTTGTCGGTGGATCTATACGGATTTTTGGTGCTATATGAAAATTTTGGTGTCTTGGACCCTTTGGAAACCGGTAAAGTACAACTCCTATTTTATATGGAGATCGAGTAAACTCGTCCAGTTGGTTATAGTATACTTTGCATACATTGTAAGTTAAGTAAGTATCTGCATCCTTTCTATTATTTCCTTCTTTGGAATTATTATTTTTCTTCGATGTGGAGGGAATTATCATTTCTATGTGGATTGCAGAAAAATAAAACATTTTTTTCGTTAGGCGATGGATTATGTGTTCGTTTGTTTTTTGACAGATACCGTTGTGGTCTAGAATAAAACTTATAGCTATTTTCTAGTTAGTGATACCTCGATTTCATGGTGCATGCTATGCCTACCAAAGTCTTTTACGTCACCAAATTTAGTAGTTTAACTAACTATAATAATTTTTTTGTTCTTGATCGTGATTCTGATTATTCCCGTTCTTCTTCATGGTGTAGTTCAATTTGGTTCACACTTGAAAGTAAGTTGCTTCTTTTATTATTTATGTGTGTGTGTGTTTTAGAATAGATCTAATATAAAATTATAAAATACGAAGGGCATTTTTGTTACCCTTTTTGATTGTTATATGTAATATTGTGCGGGGAAGTTGTTGGAAATGGCATGTACGATGCTTGGGGCGATTGGAAAATTGTAGGATTTATAATCAAGTACGAGGATCTAAAGGGTATAATTATTGTTTCTTATTCTTGTGTAATGATAGGAGTTTGGAATGACATGACCAATATTGATCATGCCTTTAGTTGAATATATATAGCCTTTTTGTTGGCCGATATAATGGGAATATGAATTTGTAGTTGCTTTATTGAAAGGAAACTTCGCTACTTTTTGTTGGATTATGGATCTTTGTGATTTTAGTATTAATACATTTTTGTTGACTGGTGGAATTGGATTTCATGATGAATTGCTTATTAATATGGATTTTTTTGCAGCTTTAATTTGTATTATATATAGAGCTTATAAATTTTATTCCATACCAAAGACAGGTTTAAAATTGGTGTGTAAAACCGATGTGCATTCTTTTAAAGAAAGTGGTTCTAAACCGGTGTCAAATTCATAAATTTTTAACATCGGGTCTTAGAAAGTGGATATTTTATCTCTACGACACCGGTTTAAAACAGTGTCTTTAAAGGAAATGACACAGGTTTAAACCTTGTTAAAAAGTTCGACTTTTAACACCGGTGGCTTTAACACTAGGTTGTTTTACTAATAGACACCGGTTTAAAATCGATGTCGGTGAAGGAAAAGACACCGGTTTTAAACCGGTGTCAAAAAGTTCAGACTTTTAACACCGGTGGCTTTAACAGGTTGTTTTTACTAATAGACACCGGTTTAAAACCGTGTCATTGATGGAAAAGACAGGTTTTAAACCGGTGTCAAAAAGTTCAGACATTTAACACCGGTGGCTTTAACACTTTGGTTGGTTTACTAATAGACACCGGTTTTAAACCGGTGTCTATCAACTTTTTTGTAGTAGTGTATTGCGCGGGAAAAGAAACGATACCATATGCACGAGCAAGTCCTGAACTGACTCATGTTTAGTGCCTAAAGTTTGAAAGTCGATTGAACATTCCTAATGTACTCCCTTATGTTCTACTTTTCCTTAGTGAAACAAGATTAATCAAGAAATTAATATGTTTCAATAATCTCTATAGAGAACCTTTTATACTATCCACCTCAGATATAATGCCCTAACTATATATCTGAAATAGTGACACAAGCACTTAAATGAACTCAATATTGACAGATATATAATTAATATAGAGAACAAAATAGTATTACTCACAGTTAAAATTTATGTCATAGCATAAATAAGGTATAGGCAAGTAAACCAAATGGGGACTCATGACAAGGCACCTGGTACAACATTAATCTCCATCGAAGGGCGACGAAAATTAATTTTAAGTGGTAACCTTGTTGTAATGATCAATCGACAATAAGTTCTGTCAAACAAAAGTCTATCGAAGGACGAACTTATGCCCACATGAAAAGTCTATATAATCATCACGTACTTATCACCACAGGTGCATTATTATTCGGCCAAACTGTGTCAAATCGAAGGGCTCACAGTCCGCATAATTAACTCCACACCATCATCTATGTAATTTTAATAAAGTTGCTCTCCACAACAGAGGAGAGGTCACGAAGGCAACATGTTGCTTTGATTAACTTAATTGAATATTACTAGACCAATTGAACAAGAAAAATTAATAATTGTTCGATTGAACAGCGTTACACGCCGCCCCCTATTTAATATAAAGATTTAAAATCTAGAAGCCAAATTAGACTTTAAATCCAACTTATCTAGAATTAAAGCCTAGACAACCAAATTAGGCAATAAATCTAATTTAATTATTTGAAATCCAAATAGTCCGATTTGAATTTAAATCCCGGATACTAAATTGGGTCAAACAATTAAGTGGAAAAATCCAATATATTTAGCCCAAAATAAATTAAGCTTAGAGTACATTTAGTTGGATTTTAAGAGAAAACCAAAATAGGACCCAAGAAGTCAATATCAAGATAGATAGACCAAGTAAATACTCTTATAGGGTTCTAACCGAATTTGGATCAAAATTATTATGATTTATTTTTGAATAAAATTCAAAAATAAATCCAATCTTTATGGGTTAAATAAATCCTACCCTTTTATGACCCAATACCCTAAGCCCAATTCAAATAATCCAAACATTTTCTTATATGAATTTTGAGCGAATAACATAAAAGCCAAAACTCAAACTTTATAGAGATTTTAGGATCTCTAACAAAAAATCGATCTGAAACTCTTACTTCAAATTGGATTAAATGAAATCGGGTCCAACAACAATTAAATTTGAGCCCGAAAAATACAACTTTATATGAATTTAGTCAAAAATTAACCAAATGTTAATTTAAAGCCTGAAAACCAAAGTAGACTTTAAATTAACTATAGTAGATTTGAGGCCCGTAGAACCAAATTAGGCCAATAATCTAACCAAAATAGATCAAGTTCAATGTCCAAACTTATAGCTAAAAATTTGACTTTATATTTGAGTTCAAAATAAACTCAATTTGAAACATCAAATTTTAAGCACAAATATATTTTGAACTCAAACCTTTAGATTAAAGAAGAACTCAAATACAAATAAAATAAAAGCCCATATTTTATTTCATTCAAAGTGAGTGCAAACCATAAACTTTAATCCTTATTTGATTTAAAACATGATACACTGACTAGGCTTTGAAATCAAACTTTAGCAAGGCACAAACTCCTAATTCAATTTAGACTTAAAATAAAAGT
Source organism: Rehmannia glutinosa (assembly GCA_016081115.2). Lineage (NCBI taxonomy): Eukaryota > Viridiplantae > Streptophyta > Magnoliopsida > Lamiales > Orobanchaceae > Rehmannia > Rehmannia glutinosa. Next base: position 52,762 of record JABTTQ020002124.1, read on the forward strand.
TCCAAAAAATATTAAGCCCAAACGAAATTTTACCAAAATATAATCAAGCCCCGAATTATAAATCCAAAATTTAATTTAATCAGATTATATGACCAATATAGTCTATAATCTAACTTCAAACTACTGGATTGATAAAAAAAAAAACAGGTCTAAACTCTTTAAAAAATAAGCCCGCTAAAAAACCGGCCCAGATTACTCTTCAAACTTGAATCAGGCCACAAGAAGTTCTTTATTTCAAAAAGGCCCAAAATACCTTAAAATCTCAGATTTGCCCAGAAACTCAAAATCTGAACAAGAAAGCCCTCTTCCCCAAATCCACCAGCGAGTTTAGTTAACCACCTTCAAGACGAAGACCCACGCCTCAGGACATCACGAATTTCGTCGGTCCGGGTGTCGGCGACCACAAGCCAAAGAACGAGAATCTCCACCACAGCGAAGGCCACCAAGACTGTCGGCCATCCGTTCAAGAAAAGTCAATCGCTCAGAACCATTACACGCGAAGAGAAGAGGGGAGAGAAAGACGTGCACGTGTGGGGCCTGAAACCTTATGGTCGCCGCCCTTTTTCCGTCGGAAGAGAGAACTATAATTGGGTTTTTTTATATAAAATCTCAAAACCAAAGCCCATCTGTTATCCCCAAAATTCCAAAGTATCAGATTTGCTTACGGGTAACACCGAATTGTATATGATAGGAGATCAAAACTTTCAATCAATTACGAGTTCAAAATTGGGATCAACAATACATGAAAATTTTGCAATAATTCGAGAAATCATAACTTTCATGTTTAGATCTCAATTTAAATGCGTGAATACAAGTCGTGTATAGTAATATTACGAATTCAAATAATCACATAAAATCATTCCACAAATCCAACGATTAAGCAGTGATGACTGCTTTGATACCACTTGTTGGAATTTTACAATAACAAATATAAAATTCATAAATTATCCTAGAACACGCGGAATAACTTCTAGGATAAAACATCATGTTATAATCATCAAAGATTAATAGAATAATCAAAATACCTGGATACATCGCAAGATCTGTATACGAAATACCTCAATTGTGGATCTCCTACGAACACAAACACAGGCATCTCACGATCACGAACGGGGTTTGGTTTTATGGCCTTCCTCAACTAAATCTCTGGATTCCTTATGGGACCTTCGTTTTCCATCTTGATGGGGAGAATAGAAAACTATGTGCGATTTAGTATATTGTGGACCATAACCATAAAGTTCTTTATATAGGTATCAAATTAGGGTTCCCATAATCCCCTAAGTTGATTCCTATTAGGTATCTACTCTTTGTTTCCATATCAAATTCAGTATGTAACGCCCTAGTTTTCGAAATGTAATTTTTAGCGTTATTAAAAAAAATCTACATTTTATTTGTCACTATTATGTTTTTTAAAAAAAATACTTATCTACTACAGCGGAAGCATAAATTAAAACGGGTGGGTCGTAAACTAGAAATCCGAAAATTTTATCGTATTGAATAATGGAAAAAGCAACATTTATTGTTTCAAAAAAATCAGAATAGCTAGTAGCCGCTAATAGGGAATAATAATAACATGAAACTAGTTTCCTCCCTAACATGCGAATACTAATAAATAGAAAAATTTCATTGGCTTCCCCTCCATCGGCTCCGCACCCATCCGGAAAATCTGAAAATTAGTAATAGGGGGTGAGTAACACATACTCAGTAGGGATCATAACTGTCCAAATTAAATATATACAAGTATAATTTCACAAATTTAAGCACATATACTTTGCCATCACATATACTTTGCCATTTGGCGAAGCCATCACATATACTTTGCCATTGGCCGAAGCCACACATATACTTTGCCATTGGCCGAAGCCACACATATACTTTGCCATTGGCCGAAGCCTACTTTGCCATTTGGCCGAAGCCACACATATACTTTGCCATTGGCGAAGCCACACATATACTTTGCCATTGGCGAAGCCTCTTTGCCATTTGGCGAAGCCACACATATACTTTGCCATTGGTCAAGCCACACATATACTTTGCCATCACATAAATAAATAATTATTCTTCACATATAATAGGCACGTCAAGTTCAACAATTATAATCACATTGTCAAATATAGAATTTATAAAATCATACAAGTACATATTTAATAAAGACAATTAAACTTCACACTTAAAAGTGTAAAGAAAAATCCCTACCTCGATGTAGTTGATAATCGCATTAAGCGTGAACTAGAAAGCCTAAATGTCTAGTTCTTCGTCACCTACAATAAATATTGGTATAATTAAGTGATTGAAAATAAATTCTAACTCTAATTCAAAGAAAAAGTACTTATGAAATAAGCTAGGGCTCATAATAGGTAAAATTTAACCAAAAATATAACTTATGAGGCTTAAAAGAATAAATTTATAAATTTTGGACTTAATTGAAAAAGCTGTAGGGGCTAAATTGAAAAGTCAGAAAATTGGATTTAGTTCTAGGCGAGAAAAGTATAATTTCGAAAATGTGAATTGAATATGGGGTTTAACTAAAATACAACCGGGGACTAAATTGAAAGATATTGAAACTTGATTGGGGGAAAGGATTTAATTGAAAAGTCCTATTTGAATTGAAAAGAACACAATTTCCAATAAGTCTAATATTTCATCAAATTCTCAAACATCGCCGCCGCCCTAAAATCGAACCCATCTACTGGTGCCAAAAGAAAAACACGTCACACACACACACCCTCACTACACACACACACACTAAAATTCGTTGAACACACACACACACCCTCACGTTTAAATTAACACACACACACACACACACACTTCGGCACTCACACACACACACACCATTGATTACACACACACACACACTTCGGCACTCACACACACACACACACTTCGGCACTCACACACACACATACACCATTGATTACACACACACACACACTTCGACACTCACACACACACGCACAACACGATTACACACACCAACACTCATCATCTCCAACCTTACGTTTCGAAAATAAGCATAGAGTATCATAGACCTAAATTAATTTAGTCAAAATTGAGAGAGGAAAAGAAAGTAACCTTCGGGACCGATTGACCTTCTTGAGACGCGAAGAAGACTAAAAAAATTAGGGAGATGAGATTTACGAAAGTTTTTCTTTACGCCTAGTTTTCGTTCCTTTTTATTTTATCGAGTTGGGAGTTGGAGGATTAATAAAAGACCGCCCAAGTAAGTGGGTTTTGAGAGTGGGAGGATTTGGTGGGATACAGGTCTATCTACAAGAGTTTTGAAAAAACATAACTCTTTAACCCCATTATGACTTTATTATAAAATTATATATATAATATATATATATATAAAATATATATATATATATAAATAGAATTAATAAATAGGAATTTAATAAACAAAAATATATATATAAAATAAAATAACGGGTATTACATCCTCCCCTTCTTACAATAAATTTCATCCTCGAAATTTGGCTTACCCAGATTGATCGAATAATTCGGATACTTGGCTCGAACTTCCGCTTCCCGCCGCCCCAAGTCGCTTCTTCTTGGCCTTGTCTATTCCATGAACTTTGATTAATGTGACATCTCTATTCCTCAACTTATGCACTTTTTTGTCAAGAACGACTCTTGGCTTTTCTTCATAAGTCATGTCCGGTTAACCTCAAGTACTTCATGACAGACACGTGATTCGGTCGTGGAAGTACTTCCTCAACATGGATACATGAAATACATTGTGCACGGCCGCTAGCTCGGTGGTAGCGCCCACCGATAGGCTACGTCTCCCACTCGTTCTAGTATCTCGAATGGTCCAATGAATCTCGGGCGAGTTTCCTCTTGCCAAACCTCACAACTCCTTTAGTTGGCGCAACTTTTAGAAAAAAACTTTATCTCCGCTTCAAATTGCAAATCCTTCCTTCTCTCGATCAAAGCATAAGATTTTGTCGGTCTTGAGCTATTTTTATACGATTTCGACTTTTTCGATAATCTCATTGTTTGCTCCACTAGTTAGGACCCAAAACCTTCTTTTCACCAACTTCGTCCCAATATATAGGAGATCGCACTTTCTTCCATATAAAGCTTCATACGGAGCCATGCCGATAGTTGCTTGATAGCTATTATTATAAGAAAACTCCACCAAAGTGGCAAGTACTTTTCCCAATTGTCGCGAAATCCAAAACACATCCTCTCGTAAGTCTTCTAGAACTGAACGTTCTTTGTTGCCCGTCCGTTTGGGGGTGGAAAGTTGTATCTTGAATTTGAGTTTCGTCCCCATTGCTTCTTGTAGACTACCCCAAAATTTCGATGTAAACCTCGGATCCCATGCGAGACTATAGATATGGGTACCCCATGTAATCTTACAATTTCTCGGATATAGAGTTGAGCCATTTGTTCCATGCCGTACTTCATTTTGATCGGTATGAAGTATCTTTGATTTAGTCAAACGATCCACTACGACCCATATAGCTTGGTTTCCTCGTCTTGACCTCGGGAGCCCCACTACGAAGTCCATATTCACGTGTTCCCATTTCCATTCGGGAATCAGAGTGGTTTGAGTAGACGAGGAAGGTCGTTGGTGTTAAACTTTTACTTTCTCGACATGTCAAACACTTTTCCATGAATTCTCCAATGCTCCTTTTCATGCTTCTCCACCAAAAATCTCTTTGCGATCACGATACATTTAGTCCCTCCGGGTGTGCGGTATAAGGTGTGCAATGTGCCTCTTCTAAAATCCGCTTCCTTATTTCCCCATCTTTAGGCATGCACGATCGTCCCTCATATACCGAGTGCACCGTCTGACTATGGCGAACCCTTTAATTTCTCCCATCAACACCTTCTTCCTCATTTTGCATAAAAACTTGTTGTTAGCCTATGCTTCTTTGATGCTACTATGTGTCGGTTGCACTACCAAAGCCGCTAGTACGCATCGGTTTTAGCGGTGGAGTCACAATCTCAATTCTCATTTTGGCAAATTCCTCCATGAGGTTCTCCTGTGTCGTGAGTAAACTTGCAATCCTCCTCCGCCATACGGCTAAATGCATCCGCTACTACATTTGCTTTTTGGGGTGGTAATGGATTGTACAATCGTAGTCTGTCACGAGTTCCAACCATCTTCTCTGTCTCATGTTCAACTCTTTTTGTGTGAAAAAATACTTCAGACTCTTGTGATCAGTATAGATTTCACACTTTCCCCCGTATAGATAGTGACGCCATATCTTTAGGGCATGTACGACTGCTGCCAACTCCAAATCGTGTGTAGGGTAATTGAGTTCATGGCGTTTCAACTGCCTTGAAGCATAAGCAACCACTTTACCATTTTGCATCAAAACGCACTTTTGTCCCTGTTTCGCGTCACGTTGTAGATTATAAAGCTTTCTGAAGTGTTTGGGATTGTTAGGACTGGCGCCGAAACCAGAGGCACTGTTTTAGTTCTTGGAAACTTTGTTCGCACTTCTCGGTCCACATGAACCTTTCACCTTTCCTTGTAAGTTGGGTCATCGGGCCTGCTATTTTCGAAAATCCCTCGATGAATCTCTGTAATATCCCGCAAGACCCAAGAAACTACGCACCTCATTTGCATTTGTCAATGGCTTCAACTTTTGTAGGTGGTCGACTTGATACCCTTTCTTTGTGACTACGTGGCCAAGAAAGACCACTCGATCTAGCCAAAACTCGCACTTCTTGAATTTGGCGAATAACTTCTCCTTGCGTAGAGTCTCTAACACTATGCTGAGGTGTTTCTCGTGTTGCTCTCCGTCCTTTGAGTACACCAAAATATCATCTATAAACACAATCACGAATTTATCCAAGTATGGGTGAAAACTCGATTCATCAAATCCATAAATCTTTTCTTTGGAGCATTACTAAGTCCAAAAGGCATCACGGTGAACTCATAGTGCCCATATCGTGTCCTAAAAGCTGTCTTTGGGTATATCTCCTTCTTTAACCTTCAACCGATGGTACCGGACCTCGGATCAATCTTAGAAGACACTTGCCCCATTCGGTTGATCAAAAAGATCCTCAATGCTCGGTAAGGGATACTTGTTCTTGATAGTAAGTTTGTTTAATTCTCTGTAGTCGATGCACATCCTCATGCTCCCATCTTTTTCTTCACAAAAGGACGGAGTGCTCCCAAGGCGACACACGGGTCGTATAAAACCAGTATCAATAGTTCTTTGCACTGGACCTTCAACTCTTGAAGTTCCTTGGGAAGTGCTTTCAATACAAAAGCGGCTCCTGGAATTAGATCAATTGTAAACTCCACTTGCCGATTTGGAGGTATTCGGGCAAGTCCTCCGGAAATACATCGACATACTCGCACAATCGGAACTTCCATGATTGTTTTTCGAGTAGTTTGAGTGGCCATCACATTAACCGAGAAATCACGACATTTTCCTTTCTTCAATAATTTAACTGTCTTCATTGCCGATATAATTCGAGGCACTCCACTCACTCTTGCTCCGAAAAATATAAATTTGTTTCCATTTGACGGTTCAAGAATTATTTCTCTTTCATGACACTTGATGTGGGCCTTATGCTTATTCAACCAGTCCATTCCTAGTATGATATCAAAATCCCTCATTCTAATCACATGCAAATCCGCTTCTAGACTCTTCCCATCAAAATTCAATGCCACATTGTTAGTCACTAGATCAGTACTTATTGTTTTTCCTGAAGGAAGGCTTATTTCTAGTGTATCACTAACAATGCAACTCTCAAGACACGTTTTAGCATGAAAATTAGCGGATATGAAAGAATGCGTAGCACCAGTATCAAACAACACTAAAGCAGGTATATTGGAAACATGTATCATACCTGTCAGTGTTCCCGGGTTCTCTTGGGCTTCCTGTTGTGTCATGGCAAAAACACGTGCACGACCCGTTGGTGTCTTTCCCTTCTTGTGCGGAAATGTGGTGCAATAATCGCATGATGGCAGGTTGGTGGCAACGGAAACATTTTCCTTGTCCTAGTAAGCATTCCCCATAATGATTTCTTCCACAGGTTGGACAAGTTGGCTTCACCTTCTGTGCAACTGGAATTGCGTTTGCTCCGGTCCTGATCTATTTACTCGGTTGCAGTCGCTATTCCCGACTTGGACCATTCCATTTCCACTTTCTGGAACATTGTCTATCTTCTAGGCAGGTTGGTCCAATTTCAAACACGAAGCCACTTCCTGAGCTCGTGAAAGCAGTTTAGCATATGTCGTTGTTCCCAAACCAGCTAGCACACAACCTATTTCTGGACGGAGACCCCTCCAGGAACCTCCTTGCTCTCTTCTCATCCCGTGTCTACCAAGTGGGTGGCAAACCTCGCTAAGCGATTGAACTTACGTTCATACTCAATGATTTGTCATGTTGCCTGTTTCAACTCCAGGAAACTCGGTCTCCTTTCGATCCCTATAAGATTGTGGAAAATATTGTTGCGTGACCTCTTGTTTAAAGTTAGTCCGGTCATGCCACGTAGTTGCTCATCCGTCCTTGAGCGAGAGAAAGCCTCCCCCGATGGTCCGCATCTTCTCGTGAATCGAAAGGTGGCGCACGAGATTCGTTGCATCATCAGTGTTGGGATACGGGCAAATATTCTCTCCATTGCGCGTAGCCACTCCTCATTGCGAATGGCCCATCGCGTCCATTAAAGGTTTGTGGTGCGAATCTCCTGAATCGTTCCAAAATGTGCGCTTCCTCATTTTCCCGGTGGGTGGCCTGGTGCAGGTGGTACGGCATTCTGCTGGGGTAACCCTCGTAGTAAAGCAACGAGATTATTCAGCAAATCGTTGCCGGCATCCCCTTGGCCCTGGCTTGAATTAAGCGACGCATTTGATCCATCCCTTCGTGGAGCCATGATCTATAATACAATGGATTGTTTAGTTTTTAACTCGTATGAGAAGTAAATGTAACATCTAACCAACACATAATCACCACAAGACAAGATAATTAAAAAAAAATTATATATATATATATATAATTCCATTATTTCAATAGAAATTGCCCTCAAGAGGGTACAATGCGAAATAAAATAAAATAAAAGATCATACTGAATCCTACTAATCTAGAAAAATGAAACAACTCTTACTAGAATAAAAAGGAAAAGAAAAACGAAATTCAAAACAAACTCCAGATAAGGCTAGAAGAACTAGTCATCTAACTAGATCCCTCAGATGAGAATAATCCATCTAAGTCTTCCTCTGGGTCTTCCTCTAGTTCAGCCAAAGCATCGTCATCTGAATCAACATATATTACGTTAGGCACGACGGGTGGCCCATGCCTAAGTAGTTCGACTATAAAGCTCTCGGGATCCAATGTGGTATGGGGTGGCACAAAACTGTAGTCTGTCATGTTGTCACGTACATCTCTTGCGAGGTCACTCCATTCTCTTGGTAGGGTACTGGTTAACTTATCATTTGCTTTATCCCGGGTGATTATTTCTTCAAGATGTTTTATCTCCAGCCACATTTCCCTCATTGTTTCGATATGTTCCTCTACGGTGGCCCCTAGCTTTCTTTCATAGTTCAAAAACCTATATACCCTCCAATGAAAAATTCGATCTCCCATTCTCTTTCTAGTTGTTTTTATCTCACGCACCATCCTAGAGCATTTCGTGTTACCATCTTAGTTCATTCATATTTAGTAAATTATGCAGTTCGTTTTCGAATAGATCATCATGAATCACCACTTATAAGAGATATTTCTAACATGTTAAGCGGGTAAAAGTTTGTGAGACATGAAAATACATTTATCACGGAGGAAGGAAAAATAATCACAACTTTCAAGTAATTTCATAACACATGATACATTATCAAGAATTCTCATATTGGAGCAATAAGTAAATTTTACCTGATTGGATGCAGCTCGATGGAGGAATAGCCAATTTTTTTTTTTATAAATATTGCAAGTCTACATGAAGGTAGACTGCTCCGATACCACATCGCAACGCCCTAGTTTTGAAATATAATTTTTAGCGTTACTAAAAAAAAATCTACATTTTATTTGTCACTATTATTTTTTTTAAAAAAATACTTATCTACTACAGCGGAAGCATAAATTAAAACGGGTGGGTCGTAAACTAGAAATCCGAAAATTTTATCGTATTGAATAATGGAAAAAGCAACATTTATTGTTTCAAAAAAAATCAGAATAACTAGGCTGCTAATAGGAAATAATAATAACATGAAACTAGTTTCTCCCTAACATGCGAATACTAATAAATAGAAAAATTTCATTGGCTTCCCCTCCATCGGCTCCGCACCCATCCGGAAAATCTGAAAATTAGTAATAGGGGGTGAGTAACACATACTCAGTAGGGATCCTAACTGTCCAAATTAAATATATACAAGTATAATTTCACAAATTTAAGCACATATACTTTGCCATCACATATACTTTGCCATTTGGCCGAAGCCATCACATATACTTTGCCATTGGCGAAGCCATCACATATACTTTGCCATTGGCCGAAGCCACACATATACTTTGCCATTGGCCGAAGCCACACATATACTTTGCCATTGGCCGAAGCCTACTTTGCCATTTGGCCGAAGCCACACATATACTTTGCCATCACATAAATAAATAATTATTCTTCACATATAATAGGCACGTCAAGTTCAACAATTATAATCACATTGTCAAGTATAGAATTTATAAAATCATACAAGTACATATTTAATAAAGACAATTAAACTTCACACTTAAAAGTGTAAAGAAAAATCCCTACCTCGATGTAGTTGATAGTCGTACGAAGCGTGAACTAGAAAGCCTAAACGTCTCAGTTCTTCATCACCTACAATGAATATTGGTATAATTAAGTGATTGAAAATAAATTCTAACTCTAATTCAAAGAAAAAGTACTTATGAAATAAGCTAGGGCTCATAATAGGTGAAATTTAACCAAAAATATAACTTATGGGGCTTAAGAGAATAAATTTATAAATTTTGGACTTAATTGAAAAACTGTAGGGGCTAAATTGAAAAGTCCGAGAAAATTGGATTTAGTTCTAAGCGAGAAAAGTATAATTTCGAAAATGTGAATTGAATCTGGGGTTTAACTAAAATACAACCTGGGACTAAATTGAAAGATATTGAAACTTGATTTGGGGGAAAGGATTTAATTGAAAAGTCCTGAAATTTGAATTGAAAAGAACACAATTTCCAATAAGTCTAATATTTCATCAAATTCTCAAACATCACCGCCCTAAAATCGAACCCATCTACAGGTGCCAAAAGAAAAACACGTCACACACACACACCCTCACACACACACACACTAAAATTCGTTGAACACACACACACACACACACACACACACACCTCACGTTTAAATTAACACACACACACTTCGGCACTCACACATACACACACCATTGATTACACACACACACTTCAAAGCACTCACACACACACCCCATTGATTACACACACACACACACTTTGGCACTCTCACACACACATACACCATTGATTACACACACACACACTTCGGCACTCACACACACACGCACAACACGATTACACACCCACACTTATAATCTCCAACCTTACGTTTCGAAAATAAGCATAGAGTATCATAGACCTAAATTAATTTAGTCGAAATTGAGAGAGGAAAAGAAAGTAACCTTGGACGATTGACCTTCTTGAGACGAAGAAGACTAAAAAAATTAGGGAGATGAGATTTACGAAAGTTTTTCTTACGCCTAGTTTTCGTTCCTTTTTATTTTATCGAGTTGGGAGTTGGAGGATTAATAAAAGACGCCAAGTAAGTGGGTTTTGAGAGTGGGAGGATTTGGTGGGATCTGAGTCTATCTACAAGAGTTTTGAAAAAACATAACTCTTTAACCCCATTATGACTTTATTATAAAAATTATATATATATATATATATATATATATATATATCACTAAAAATATATATATATAAATAGAATTAATAAATAGGAATTTAATAAACAAAAATATATATATAAAATAAAAACGGGTATTACACAAAAGTAGCCTTAGAATTCCACCGGATTTAGATCACTTAATTAGTCCACTAATAATTTAAATGACAAATATAATTGTAATTAAATATGTTGCCCACATATTAGGAATTAAATAATTCCTAACGACTTGTACATCTAATAAGTTGTTTTAGGAGCTTGTAAAATGTTAGATCTTATTTTTGTCTTTTGAATGTTTAAAAATAAAGACTTATAAGCTCTTTTAAAAAAGTTGGGGTGGAGTTACTCTTTTTTAGGAGCTTATAAGCTCTCCAACAACTTTTTTAGAGCTTATAAGCTATTTTGAAAAAAAAAATTACCACACACATTTTAAGAGCTTATAAGCTCTTAAACGTCTAGCTTATAAGCTCACCAAACAACCTCTAAGAATATTCAAAATTTTGCTTCAAAAAAAAAAAAAAAAAAAAAAAGAATATTCAATATGAACACGTTTAATTCACACCTAATACCGATGGTTTTGTCTCAATATTTGAATTAGAGTATGATTAGTTCAAGAAGTAGTGCATGGCCAATCAAATTTTTATTGATAATATTTCGTTTTCATAATTCAAGTTGAAAAACAAATAATGTTCAATTCAAAAGAGAACGTTTTGATAAACAAATAATGTTCATAAGGAAAATAACAACATACTCTCCAAACTATAGGTTTGTTAACACTTTTTACATAAACCTTTTTTGTTTTTGCAAATTGTCCCCTCAACTTTATTACCTTTTTGATCACATGACCATCACGGTGGAATAGTAAGGGCAAAATCATCACCGTAGTTTAAAAATTTAAAATAAAAATGCATATACATTTATTATCTCTTTCAATTTTTATCCACAAAACAATATTTACATAAATAAAATATATTGTCAATAAAATTATTTTATAATTTCTTCTTTGTTAACTTCTTGTCAAATTATATATTATTACTTTAATTTACTTTATTATTTTTTAATAATATAAAAACTAATTTCATAATAATTTAATTTTAAATTAATGTATTGAATTATAAACAATAAATTATAAAATAATAATTTATAAAATGATATTATAATTTATTCTTTACAATTGATACATTAATTTAAAATTAAATTAATGTTAAATTAGTTTTTATATTATTTAAAAAATAATATAGTTTAAAATTATAAGTTATAAAATAATATTATAATTTATTTCTTTATAATTCAATACGTTAATTTAAAGTTAAATTATTGTGAAATTAGTTTATTATTTATTTAAATTTAATAAAGTAAATTAAAGTAATAATGTATAATTTGACAAGTTAACAAAGAAAAATTATAAAATAGTTTTATTGATAATATACTTTATTCAAGTAAATACTTATTTTTTTGTGTATAAAAAATTGAAAGATATAATAAATATATATTCTTTTTATTTTAAATTTTAAACTACGGTGACAATTTTACACTTACTATTCCACATCAGGTGGTCATGTGGAAATTTAATATAATTCATGAGGCAACTTGCAACAAAAAAAAGTTTAAGTAAAGAAATGTTAACATATCTATAGTTTGGAGGGTATATTGTTTTTTCCCCTATTCATAATCATAACATTAACTACACGATTTACATGTAATCTTTATTTATATGTATATGTATATAATTTGTATATTTTAAAATCTCTCTCCTCTCTCTCCATATATATATATATATATATATATATATATTTATATATATATATATTTATATATATATATATATATTTATATATATATATATATTTATATATATATATATATATATAATAACAAACCTATTTCAATAATTGTTTTCCCGCCTAAAATATTTTGATAAAAATAGTAAAACTATGTAAGTCTTATATAATATTTTTCAAAACAAATCTGAACAATACACTACAAAATTTGTAAAATAATACTCCAAAAAGCTGAACATGAAATACAAGTATGGACAATAACATTGGAAATAAAAAACTATCTTACAAAAACGTGAATAAATATATAAATTATATATATATATAATTGTATGTATCTATGCATTATATTTTAGAAAATAATCCACCATAAATATTGCATAAAATATGAAAATCTTATATATGTATAATTCTTCATATCTATGTATTATATCTGATAAAATAACCCACCATAAATATTAAACAAAATACCTGAGATATGAAAACCATATACACGTATAATTCTTTGTATCTATGTAATATATATGATAAAATAATTCAACGTATAAATATTGTATGAAATGCCTGAAATATTAAAATGCTAGATATATATATAATAGTCGAAAGATTCAGATTATATATATAATTTAAATATTATATTGTCCATACTTTTTTGAATATATAATAAGTAAATACTTATTACATAAAAGAAATGCTATTTATTGTTCTATTACATACATATATGTTTATTTGTTGTTATTATCAAACAATAATATTTTATGTTATAAGATAGTTTCTCAAATAATCATGATTTGAGTAGAATGGTATTGTTATCGAGAAATCAAATGATATAGTGATTTATTTATTAAATTAATGTATATAATAATTTGTTGGTAAAAATTTCAACTATATCTCAATTGACCTAACTTAATTTAGTTGTCGAATATTATTAAGTAAACACATGATTTTTCTAAAGTTTTAGACAACTCAACAATTATTTTTAATAGGTGTATAAACTTGCTTCAAATATATAATCAATTTGTTTTCTTTATTATTTTTTATTTTTCTAAAGTTTTAATCTATTGTTGGATATTTAACATAATATTTTATTAAAATATATTAGATTAGTATAATAATAATAATTTATAAAATTTTAAATTATTTTGTTGGTCAAGATATATCATCGCTCAACCATTCCTCAGTTTAATGGACATGGCCGACATGAGACTTGAGATACTTGCCATGTCCGCTCCATTACCATTCCTATAATATATCAATTTTTAATATCAAAATTATAAAATACTTTATTACACTTCGTGCATCGTGCAGACGAAGCGATATACTAGTTTGTTCTTAAATAAAAAACAAAACACCTCTTTATTAGATCTCAATATGACTCCTTCATATCCGGATACAATCCTACCGTTAAATTTTTAATTATCCAAACTCAAATCCATCACAGGCCCACTTGGATGGTAGATACGTTAAACTCGTGTGTTATGATTTTTTTTTCTGACAGAACTCGTGTTATGAATTAAAAAGTATTAAAAGATATAATACCACTAATATCTTCAAAAGATATTGTTTTAAACAAAATTATAAAAAAACATTCATACCCAATTTTCTTCAATTAAATAGGTTGAATAGCGAGGGATCTAAATATGGAATATTCATAGCAAACCCTAATCCAAACTCAAACCTATTGACATCCAAACATATGTAAAGAAAGATTGAGTTGACCCAGGATCCTTACGGTCTTGTATGGTTATGTTTCCATGGTCCATTTTCCTTTTCTAGGAAAGGGAGGTTTCATTGTAATGATTTTTAAGGAGACCGTCTCTGATCTAAACCGTGAGATTTTTGCTTCATTACTTAAAATTCACATGGCCCTTCTCTCTCTATATGTACTCACGTGTCCATCTCACCCTCCCCATATCTCACTCCTCCCATGGTCCACCCTCTTTCTCTCTCTCCTCACACCTTACTCCTCTCATGGTCCCTCCTCTCTCTCTCTCTCTCTCTCTCTCTCTCTCTCTCTCTCTCTCTCTCTCTCTCTCTCTCTCTCTCTCCCTCATCCATTCTCTCTTTCTATATGTATGAAACAAAGGAATAACATGGAGAAAATAAAGTATAACTTTTATGAAAAAAGTATCATATTAGACTCGAAATGTATCATTTTTTATTAAAATAAAGTATCACTACTTATGAAAAAATATAATTTTTTATTAAAAACAATATCACTTCTTTGGAAAAAGTATCACTTCTTATAAAAAAAGTATCATTATTTATTAAAAAAATATTACTATTCATTAAAAAATATCAATTTTTATAGAAAATATCAGTTCTTATTAATAAAGTATCAATTTTTACTTAAACAAAATTTATTTTTATTAAAAAATTATCACCTTTTATTAAAAAAACATCCATGTTATTAAAAAAAAGTATCATTTCAGTATTAATAAAATATCACATTTTATTAAAAAGTATCATTTCGTATTAAAAAGTATCACTTATTATTAAAATAAATATTACTTCGTTATTAAAAAATCACTTTTTAAGAAAAGTATCAATCATACCATGAAAATTATACGTTTTTAAAGTATCTTTTTTGGGTATTTATTTTCTGAATAATTTGGATTTTGTAAGATTTTTATATGTAAAATGTGTATATATATATATAGAGAGAGAGGGGCATGAGAGAGAAAAGACCAAGTGAAGAGAGATGAAGGGTGGACCAATAAGATGAGAGAAAAATAAGAGAACAATTAAAAAACACATGTGTGAGAGAGAGAAAGAGATAGAGAGGAGTTGGAGGGGGACCAATAAGAGGAGAAAAAATAGAGAGGGTGGGGACCATGTGAGGATCCGTCTCACGGATTTAGACCCGTGAGATGGTCTTACATAAGTTTTTGTGTTCTTGGAAAATAAATTTTGAGAATTTATTGGTTCGTGTGAAAACCTGGAATTATGTTTGGATAAATGAATGGGAATGAGTTCTATATAGGTTTGGAAATTATATTATGTTTGCTTAAGTAGTTTTGAATTAATATTTTTTGTATATAATAATTTGAAAAGTTGATAGCGATTGAATATTTTAATTGAATATTGAATATTATATTTATAAAATTATAGCGTTGTAGGTCCCATTAGATTGATAATTAAAAATAATAATAATATTTTAAGTAAATAGAGTTGATAATAGTAGGTCTCACATGTATAATGAGTAGGTCTCTTGTAGGATTGTCCTACGAGATCCTATTCCGTAAGACGGATCCTACAACCCGCCCAACCCACACACCTGTTATTTAAAAAATTAAAAAAACCGCTTCAGCGCTCCACAGATTTGAACCCACGCACCTATACGGATGCAAGGTGGTAATATACCACTACACCACTAGTGTTTGTTGTGCAATTTTAGTATAACCATTTATATAAAGCCATTCATAAATATGCCTGGTAAATTAAAAAAAATTAAAAATATATCTAAATGCAGAGACTAAGAATCAAACCCAGGTCTGTACCATAGCAATGTACTATTCTACCACTAGACCACAACTACTTTTTCAATATAACCATGAATATAACGCCATTCATAAATTATTAATTCCCAAAGTTCGTCATATTTATTTTCCTTCTTCACTCTACTAGACTCTTAATCTTTGAATGTATTAAAAAGCATGATACTTTATCTCAATAAATGGATACTTATAAAAGTGTTACTTAAACTACATCATATTTATTTTTTATTTTTTCTCTTTATTTGTTCCTAGTTTGTAACTGTATTAAGAAATCTGATACTTCATCTCAAAAAATGGACACTTTTACTTATAAAAGTGTTACTTTAACTATATCATATTTTATTTATTTTCTATTTTTCTTCTTTTCTTCATTCCTAATTTGTGACTATATTAAAAAACATGATACTTTATCTCAAAAAATAGACACTTTAACGTATAAAATTGTTACTTTAATATATATATTGTAATGTATTCATAATTTGTGACTATATTAAAAAATTTGTTACTTTATCTCAAAAAACAAATACTTTTATTTATAAAAGTATTACTTTAACTCTATCATATTTATTATTCATCTTTCTTTGTATTGAATTCATAATATGTGATTATATTATAGAAATATAATACTTTATTTCAAAAAACAGATATTTTTACTCTTAAAACATGATATTTTGTCTCAAAAATATATACTTTTACTCATAAATGTGTTACTTTAACTCGATATATTTATTTTTCCTTCAATATAATGTAATCATAATATGTGGCTAATATTAAAAAATATGATACTTTATCTAAAATAACCAATACTTTTTCTCATAAAAGCTGTTACTTTAATCGAGGAAGAAAAATAGAAAAAACAAAGAAGTGGCTTTGACCGCGGACTTGGTCAACATGATACGGGTCAATAGGATCCGTCTTACGGATCTCGCAGTTGAGATCCGTAAGACGATCCTACATGAGTTTTTGCCATGTATAATTAGATAAAAAGATGAGAATAGTGTTTGATTAGTTATGTAGGGTAGTGCATGTTTGATAAATATTTTTATCATGATTTTGATGATTTTGCTTTAAAGTGTTTTTACACCAAAACAATGTTTTAAAATGTTGTCCAAATACTCCCGATCGATTTAAAATGCTTTTACTAATTTTTGGAGTATTTCTTGAAGTTTGTTTTCGACAAAAATTGGACAATACTTCTGTCTCGTGTTGGACCGGCCGCCATATAGGGCATCAGGTAATCCGAAAGTGATTTCAAAATAGAAATGAACATTTTGAAAATACTTAAGGTTGACCGTCCGACCAATGTATCGACCGGTACCTAAAGAAGAGAAACAAAGCACGAACTCTGTACCACATTTTGAGAGTGCCCAACCCGGTCAAAGCGGGCGGGGCCGGCCGGTCGAACCATTGGTCGACCAGTCGAGGCCTTGTTGACCGGTCCCTATGTGCTATTTTGCTGTATCATTTTCCTTTTCAGTATTAGTGCGCTGACGGTCGCTCTATCCTTTTCACAAACAAATTCTAATCGTTGTGCGTGACAACTTTTCCTTAAATTGTGGGGTTTATTTCTAATGACTATAATCTTGATTTTAATTGTATTTTTCTCAGAGATTTTCAATCCCCAAAGAGGAGCCTATCCATGATTAATCATCTCCTATAAGTAGAGAAAGATTTGAAGCAACACAAGAAGAGAGCATACAACACAACACAACAAGAAATGCAAATTTGTCTAAGTCTTTATTGTCAACATTCTTGTTGTAATAGCCTCACGTATTTCACTTTCACATCTTGAGGTCTAGGCTTTATTCTTGATTACACTTGCACTCAAAATTGTATTATTCATTATCGAGTTGTAATCTTGAATTTGGGTTCGTCATTCAACACCAAGATATCCTTATGAATGTTCTTGTGGTGAGAGCACACTTGGGTGATCTTAGGTGTTAGGTGTAAGAAGATTGTGGTAATCTTCTTGTGGAAGAGTTTGGTGCTCTTCGAGGTGTTGAAGAATTTGGTATTCTTCAAGTCAGAAGATTGTGGTAATCTTCACGAGGTGCCGTTGAAGACTGTGGTAATCTTCAAGGGAGATTGTGGTAATCTCCAAAGAGGTGTTGTAAAGTGATGTTGTATTAATTGTGGTAATTAATAAAATCTTTTTTCTTTTTGAAATCCATCCAGGAGATCTTTGGGGTGGTAGAGGATTAGACCCTAGGTAGGTTGAACCTCTATAAATCGACGCGTGTTGTTTACTTCCCGCACCTTCATTCTTGTCTTGGCTTGTTTGATTCGAAAAAGAGGGCATAATCGAGAAAATGGAGATAATCTATTCACCCCCTCTAGATTATCGTAGCCGCTTGGACTTACAAATGGTATCAAAGACAAACTCTTTGGCAAGCTCGTTCCTTATCGCGAGTAAAGAGGAACGATCAATGGCTACGAATGAAGTCTATCTTACCGGCGCCTCCACCAACAAGCCACCACTATTTGATTCCAAAAATTATACATTTTGGAAAGAAAGAATGGAATGTTATTTACAAAGTTGCGGGTTCGATATTTGGAACACGGTCATAAACGGAGAATCCATCCCGATGAAAGACGGACCATTCACCTCCAAAGTCCTCAAGGAGCTCAATGATGAAGACAAGGAAATTCTATCCTTAAATGGTAAAGCTCTAAATATTCTTCATTGTTCACTTACTTCTTCGGAATACAGTCATATTCGAGGAATACGATCGGCACATGAAGCATGGGAAAAATTAGAAGCTATCTATGAAGTATATGCAAATGAAAGGAGCAACTCAAAAGCATCTACTTCTCAATTGGATATAACATCAAATCCAACAACATGGGATGAGCCTATTACAACTTCCGACGATGAAGAAGTCGAACAATGTCTTATTGGCATCGAAGAAGAAAACGAGGTACGCTCTAAACCCTCTACTTCTTATGATAATGAATTAGAAGATGATTATAGTGAATTGCAAAATGATTTTGATGACCTTCAAAATGAATTCCAAAGCTTGCTTGTTTAATACAAAAATTTGAAAAAAGAATTCCATGTTGTGAAAAATGATAAGGATAATTTATTTTCCTTTTATGAATCACTTTCATGTGCTCACACCACCACACTTGATAAGGTTAGAATCCTTGAAAAAGAAAATAGTACTATTGTTAAGGATATTAATTGCACGAAAAAGGATTTATCAAAATTCAACTTGAGTACCGATAAAATGACCAAAAGTGTTGATGTTCATAGTTGTGATAATTTGAAACTAGGACTTGATCATAAGCCTAATGTTATTAATCATATGAAAAAGAATGAAGTCCTTAAGCATGTTGGTCATTATGCTTCTAAAATTATTACTTGCTTTTATTGTGGTAAGAAGGGTCACACGGCTAATACTTGTCGGGCTAGAAATAGCTCTAATTATTATTGGAGACCTAAAAGTTTCAAAGCTAATCTCAAAGGACCCAAACACTTGAGGGTACCACAAAACAATGTCATATTAGGTACCGTGGAATAATATTCAAAGAAACGTCATACCACCAAGAAGACATCAAATGCCCATTTCATTTGATCAAAGGAGAATATATCACCACAATGAATTTTCAAGAAGTAAATATTATCAACAATGGGAAGGACAAAATCCTTGGAATTGGCAAAATTGGAGAAGACATCATGAACAAAGTGACTCTCAAGAGGAAGATACTACCAACAAAGGAAAAGACACAACCCGTGGAAATGGCGTAATTGGTAAACCATATCTTCTCATTTAAATACGCATATTTTGGTTGTTATTATGTATGCTTGCATTTTTGCATTAATTGTCAAAATATTTTTTCAAAATATTTTTTAAATAAGATCTTCAATACATTGTTTTTAAATTCTTTTGATAAGGAGACCTTGTATGATGTTTTTCTAAACTCTTGGGTATTTACAATGACTTATGTGTTTTATTATCTCTTATGGATTTATATAGCATAAGCATACTTGTGACATGGATTATTGCTTTAGCCTCTTTGTTAAGTTGGTTTTTATACCAATGTATTGAATATTCTAGACTAGGATCTTGCGGTGTTTTCGAGTATTTTAGTGTTGTTTGAGTCGAGTTCGTGTCATTTGTTGTCGTTTGAGAGTTGGTACAAGTCTTGGTAGCGAAATTGAGCAAAACGGTGAAAAAACATGTCGACGGTAAATATCGCATTTTAGGAGCAAAAAATGGAAAATTATCTACGGAGAACGAAAGGCGTCGAAGACCCAAAACCCCCCCCGCGCCGGGGTCAAAACGAACAGTGGCGAGGGAAGAGGCGCGCAACGCCCCATATGCAAGGGGTAGCGCCGATGACAAAGTATAGGCAGGTATGTGTGATGAGTGGGCACGCTACGCCTTCTGACTAGCCAAGCAATGACCATTGCCCGATCGATGTGCAAGCGGCGGGTAATGTTCAAACAGTAGCTCAGGCGTCTGGGTTGCGAGGCAACCAAAGATGCCGCAGCACTTCAAGCGTGTGAAAGCGGCGGCGTGACGCGAGCGAGCGTAGAGGGGCATGATATGCAAAGGTATTGCAACAAGACGCCACGGACCAAGCGCCGCAGATGCAGCGTCGACGGGCTGAAACAGGCTTTTATTTTTGGGCCGTTTTGGCCAGATTTTCGAGGGCCGACTTATAAATACACACGAGGCGTACGGGATGGGGTCGGACATTATTTTGAGCACAACGCAAGGCAAGAGACTCGAGCTAGGGTTCGGGACGGCAATTGGGCACTTCTCGTCCCGGACACAGAGAGAATTCCTTCTCTTTTCTTCTTAATTCTTTCTTTGTTTTTCTTTGTCGATTTCTTGAGATGTATAATTATTTCTTCACGAGTTTTTGTACATCCAATATGAGCTAAACCTATTTTTCTAGGGGATTGATGTAACTTACGTTTGAACCTATGTTTTGATTTCCAATTTATGAAATTCACATGTTTATTAATTTATTTGTGCTATTTGATATGATTGCATCTGGATTATCTGATCAATAATTCTGATTGTTTAGTGTGATTGATTTGACACTCGAGAGAGGTAATTGAACGACTGGCCATAGAATAGCACAACCTAGGATTTCATAGAACCGAGAGGTTTATGAATCTTTGGCCTGTGATAGAATATTCATTGAGCGTATTAGGGTTTAATTTATGATTTTTATAGAGGTATCGAAATCGAAAGTGGAACCTATAATCACTTGGCACTCGAGAGAGGAAGTGATAAATGGTAGGAACATTGGCTTATAGATTAAT